>NJEV01000410.1:0-20097 GCA_002591385.1 Cordyceps sp. RAO-2017
GAAGAAGAGGAGGAAGAAGAAGAAGAAGAGGGGAAAACAGGGGGATCCGGACCCATGCCGTTCCAGCAGCTCGTCACCGGCACGGCGTCCAGGTTGTTCACGAGCGCGTTGCGCGATAGCCTCGCGCCAAAGTACGGCCACGTCTGCAGCACGTGGCCCCTGCCCTCGATGTCGCGCAGCGCAAACGTGTCGTAGTAGAGCGGCGGGTGCGAGAAGTCGAGCGAGCAGGCGGCGCCGTAGTCGCCGCCGTTGGTGTCCAAGAGCGCCAGGACGTCGTCCGTCTTTTTTTTTAATTCGTCCCGTCGCCGTCGTCAGCGTCCCCTCCTTGGTCGCATCTTGTCGCGTTTGCCAAAACGTACCGTGAAGACGACGTCGTTGAGGAAGAGCACCTTGTCGAAGACGACGCCGCGGTCGTGCAGCTCGACCAGGTCGCGGATGGTGCGGTTGCGCAGCCGCGCCAGGTACGGGATGCGGCGCAGCTCGCGCCGGCGCCGGCCCGTCTCGACCCAGCCCTCGCCCCGGTCCGGCCGGGCCAGCTCGTCGCGGTGCGTCACGTCCGAGAGCTCGACCCGGCGCGGCACCCCGCGCCGCGCCAGCTCGCCGTCCAGCCCGCGCAGCAGCTCCTTGCTGTCGTCCCAGCTGCCGCTCTCCAGCACGCTGACGAAGACGTTGGCCGGCCCCAGCGCCTCCGTCAGCCGCAGCAGCGCCGAGTTCCAGTGCTCCCGCAGCAGCGCGCCGTTGTTGAAGTGCATGCTCGCGATGTAGACCCGCTCGCCCGCCCGCGACGGGCCCGACCCGCCCCGCCGAGCCGGCGCCCGCCCGAGCTCGCCGTGGATCCGCAGCACGTCCAGCAGGTTGGCGAGGCAGAGGAGCAGGAGCACGGCTCGGACCGTCCGCCACCGCAGCACCCGCCGCCGGTATAGCCGGTTGGCCCCCGACAGCAGCATCGTCGTCGTCGTCGTCGTCGTCGTCGTCGTTGTTGTCGTCGTCGTCGTTGTCCTCGTCCCTCTCGATCCGCCTCGTTCGGGCATCGCCGGCGCTGGATCAGAAGCGTTCGAGGCCGCGGCTGTTCGTCCGAGCCGGGGCAGGCGATCGACCGACCGAGTCTCCCGGGCGATGCGGCCGAAGCGACGAGGCGGCGGTCGATGCACGGAGCCCGAGCTTGGGCCCTCCTACCCTCAACGACCGCTCTCTTTTCTCTCCAAGCAGGTGGTGGCTGCAGGACCCGAGCTTCATGTACGCCGCGCATGCAAGCTTGTATCGTCGGCATTTTATTGGCATGTGTCAACAAGGCCCCAAGGCCTTAGCGAATACTTTCCTTTTCTCATTTCCCTCTCCCTCGCGACTTTTGCATGCTGAGTCTCAGACACAGGCGCGTCTAATTTACCTTGGCAGTAGTAGATCGCCCCTCGCCACTCGGCCCATCTTCGACATTTCGCACATCCATATACTGACCCATCTGCCCCTGGCCTGCCCTCACCTCACCATTACTCAAGTCCCTCGAGGCCCTGATCGCGCAGCTCCGTCGTGCCCCATACTGTACTGTACAAACAACGCCTCTCCCGCCGTCGCGCCCACCAAACTGGCTCCGATAGAGCCGTCGACGCTCCCTCGCCGTGCCGACCGGGGCAGATTACTTGGCGAAGTGCAGGTCGAAGCCGAGCCACTTGCGTCGCAAGACTTGCTCGACCGAGAGGCCGGGATATCCGTACGTCATGGGCAGGAAGAAGTACCAGCTCGCCGTGGCCATGGCCAGGATCACGACGCATGCGATCCACGCGCCCAGCATGCTCTGGCCGGCGAACCGTTCGCGCGCCGTGATGTGCCTCTTCGGCCCCTGCACGCTCCTCTTGCCCACCTTTCCGGCCAGAAGCTGGGCGCCGTCCTCGACGGGGCCCGAGTTGAAGACGAATTCGACGAGCGCGCCCGTCACGAGGCACGACGCCAGGTGGGCGGGGAGGTAGTGGTGCAAGAACAGCTGCCGGCCCATGAGGAAGAAGGGGAAGTAGTGCGTGGCCCACGCCAGCCAGAAGAAGCCCGACGAGTTGTAGAGCCGCGAGCGGGTGCCTGCGTCGCCGTCAGTTCGCCACTTTGAGAGCTTCACGTGCCGCCGGGCCGCTTACGGTGATCCAACGCATCGACGCCCCGCCGGAGGGAGACCTGGTCCGCCAGGATGATGCCGGCGAAGACGGCCAGGAGGCTGCTGGCCAGCCACCAGCCCAACGGGTTGCCGACGAAGTAGATCTGCTGGCGCGTGTCGTTCTGGGTCCAGAAGCTCACGCCGCGGAGCAGGAACGGCCACTGGTAGGGGTGGCTGGCATAGGGGTGGCTGCTGGTCAACTTGTTGTTGTGGTAGAACATGGCCCTCTGCAGCTCGAGCCACTTGCTGAGGAAGGGAAGCGACTTGACCTTGCGCTCGGGCTTTTCGCGCCGCTTGTCGTCTTCCGCCAGCGTCGGTATCTCCTCGACGAACCACACGTTGGAGCTGGGCGCGATGTTCTTGTTGCCGTTGATCTCCTGCTGCCGGTGGCCCCAGTCGGGCAGGGGCTTGGTGTGAGTCCACATGGCCACCTTGCTCGGGTTGTGGATCAGCTTGAAGTGGCTGGCGATGGACTTGAAGTCTTGGCCGTCCTTGCCGTGCTCGATGCGGATCTCGAAGACGGTGTCGTTGGCGCGGTTGCCGTAGGCCTCCTCGAGCGACACGCACGTAAACTCTTGGTTCGTGGGATAGTAGGGCGAGGCCACGTCGTGGGAGAGGAGCATCTTGTCGGTGACGAGATGGCGCAGCCGCACCAGAGCGTGGTTCTTGACATTGCGGCCGAGCTGCTTGTTGTCGTCGAGGGGCAGGACCTGCCAGTAGTTGTTGGTGTCGTTGTGGGGATAGCCCGTGACCTGCTGGCCTTGGCTGGAAACGCGGCCGTCGTCGTATCGCAGGGGATAGTGGTCGTCGTGGCTGTGGAGGAAGGTCTTGGTCTCCTTGTGGCGGATGGTGATGGCGTCGTAGAACTGTATGTCCATGGAATTGGCCAGCATGACATTGTCGCTCAGCGTTTCCTGGAACTCGGGCGTCATGAAGTCGTCGCCCGGGCCGGAGCGCGTCAGAACGGCGAAGTGGACCTGGAACCAGAACAGGTAAAACAGGAAGGGCAGGACAATGAGGCCGACGGCGCGGGCGGCGAAGTGCTTGCCGAACTCGGGCAGGCTGATGGCGCCGCCGGGCCTCTTGATGTCCAGAAGGTCCCACAGGTCGATGGCGACGGCGGAGCCAATGGTGACGAAGGCGAACAGGCCGACGTACTTGGTCGAGATATCGCACGAGAGGGCGAAGCCGGTGAGGATCAGCCACTTCCACCACTTCCGGCCGAACGGCTGGTGCCGAGCCTTGTAGAACTTGATGTAGAAGAGGAGGCTGCAGGCCATGGCGAGGACGAGGGTCGCGTCGAGGAGGATCAGCCGGGTCTGCCCGATGTGGGCATTGTCCAGCAGGACCAAGCCGGTGGCGATGATGCAGGCGGGGACGCTGTAGCCGGACTCCCACATGATGAGGTAGGTGACAGAGACGGTGAGGGCGCCGAGAATGGCGGGAAGGGCGCGGAAGGCGACGTAGGGCACCTTGTTGGCGACGTACGAGTCACCGATGTTCTCGAAGTGGAAGTGGCCATCGTAGCCGACGAGCCAGCCCATGAAGGCGAAGAGAAGCTTGGCAAAGGGGGGGTGGACGTCGAAGAAGTATGTTCTCTCGAGGTAGTACGAAGCAAACTGCAGCAAGGCAACGCGTCAGTACGTGATGGCGCGTCGACTGCGGTAGATGGCATGGAGAGGCACCTTTCCGAAGTGAACCTCGTCGAAGACGACCTCGTCGGGGTGGCTGATGCCCCAGAACCTAGTGACGAAGGCCAGCAGGGTAATCAGAGTGAGGGAAACAATGTGATCGCGCTCGTAGTCGTTGTTGGTCCTGCGCGTTGCAGCTTTGGAGAGCTTGTCGAGTTCTTCCTCGGGCGCGAATACGGTCGAGTCGGCCGCCTTTTTCGATCCGACATTGCGCTGCCGCAGGCTACCCTGTGGCGGAGGGCTGGCAGCCATGATCTGTGTTCTAGAGACGAAGAGCTGAGCGTCAGCGGCCGTGTTTTGGATAGCGTATACGGGAGGGGATGGAGAGCTGCGGTTGGGGAAAAAGGTAGGCGCCCGGTGACGAAGCTCGATCTGTAGGGAGAGGGCCTCACCACGAGTGCCGACAGCCTGAGACAGAGAGGATCAGAGAAGAAAAGAAAGAAGAGAGGGCAGGCGGAAAGGAAAAAGCCAGCTCACGGCCCGAGGGGTGGTGGCAGAAAGAAGAAGAGTCGTCGGAGGATGACGGCGCCTCCTTTTCAGGCTGATGATGAAGCGGCCGAGTGTCACCAGAAGCGAAGCAGAAAAAAAGGGTGGACGTGTTCAGCTCCACCCCTCGGCTCGTACCTCGACCCGCTAATCCTCCGAGGCCCTAAGGCGGCTCTGCCGCTGGCCGGCCAGGGTCTAGGTACCCTGTACTTTGCATCTAACGGTATTCCAACAAATTGAGCCCTAGGCCCGTAGACGCGATGACTTCCTTGATGCTTCACCACCGCGAACCCACGGGTCAAATGCTGCAGCCTCCCGGGCCTGCAAGCACGTCACGAAGTCGATGGCCGTTTCCAGACTGGTCTCGACAGTTCTTCCAGGCTGCCCAGAGAAACCGCTTCTTGTCCATTCTTCGGCCCTGTACGCCGTAGAGGCCAAGGTGATGAGCAATCCCGGTGCGGACCTCCAGCTTGTAGTTCCTAGAAGCGACGACAAGGACTTAGTTCCTAGAAGCGACGACAAGGACAAGTGCTCGATACAGCGAACGGCTGGAGTGCTGAACTCGGCGATCTCGGACGGGATAGTCGCACAGATAAAGACAAATCGCGAGGCCGTCATCGTCTTGGCCGGGCTGCCTGTCAAACACCAGGCGGCGTTCGTCTATCTTGGCGCAAATGGCTTCATGTAAAGAGAGGATTGTCTTTGTGGTCGATTGTGCTGTTGTCGCTTAATATTCTCCAGGTAGATCTCTCGGCCAAATGGCCTGGCAGATAAAACGTTCGTCATCCATCTCGCTCCTATAAGGGCGGAACCACCGACGGTAAATATAGTGATGCAGCACTCTCCCAAGAAGCGAAATCAAACCCTGACGATACGCCGGGGTTATGAGACAGCTGCTGATTTGTTGCACGCGTCTTCAAAATGGCCGACCGTCATCTCGCGCAGGTGGTCGATATGCCAGACATCCGGGGATAGACTTGGGAAGCAAGTCCCAGGATGCTCGCGCAATCTCCCAGTCATCCCTGGTGCACAGAGAAGTAACGCGGGTCCGAGATGGTGCCTGTTAGAAGTGCGATGCGCCGTGAAGTACAAATAGAGAGGGCAGTGCAAGGCTTGAGTGCCGCTGAGCGAGTGGTGAGTTTTGTGAGCGTCACGTACTAGACAGTTTGACCTCGAAGCTGCGAGGACTCAAGGGCGTGACCGCCTCTTAGACTGCCCTCTAGTCATACCACGGCACCACGGCCAGCCGGCTTCCCCGGGCGACCTCGGGACCAGCTTCCCGTTACCGCGTCGAAGAAGCCTCATCTGTCGGGCTGGGGCTGTCACGATAGCCATTATGTATCCATGACACAACTCTGCCGCCCCACGAGCGAAACTCGGAAGCGATCCGGGGGCGGAGCCGCGCAGAGGATAGGTAGAAAGCCCGTGGGCATAAGAATATGTACTGTATGTACATGGATAGAAGCAACGTCGCGATCGATGCCACGGCTAAGCCGTCTATTGCAAACATGGATGCGACTATAGCCGACGCAAGCGCCTCTCGAGCCTTTTTTTCTTTTCGAAAAAAACGACGGCCTGTACCGATTCTTGGCGCGAGAGCGAGGGTCGCACGAGCAAACCGCAAACCTCCGCTCCGGCCGATACGAGGAAGGTCGGCCGCTGCGAGGAAGGTCGGCCGGCTAGGCGTCCGATGAAAGACCTCGAGCTGCAGACCAGTCGACCGGCCAAGGCCTACAAAAGACGGCTTGGGATCGGCTCGTTACATGTAGACGATCCGACGGGCTGAGTCTCTGCACACGAAGCTTTGCATTCGCTTTTTACATTCTCTTTTGACACCCCCTCCCCCTAAGTCGAAACACGTTATTCAAGCCTGGCCCAAGTCCCGCCGTCATTATGTTCTACCAGGTCCTTCTCCTCCTCCTCCTCCTTCCCTCGTCGCTGGGGCTAGTTGCGCAGGAGGAATTTGATGGAGCCTTCTTGAGCACCTGCCGCAGCGGGCACATGGTAGTTATCCAATCGCATTTCTGCAACTACACCGAAGCTGTCTTGTACACAGACAAACGAATTCGAGGAAGTCTAGAATCGTGCCTGAAAAATTCGAGCAACTTCAGCCGCAATTTTAACAGGGAGGACTTGTAGAGTTTCAACGTGTGTCCTGACAGGGTTCTCGCGTTGGCCAAGTGCCCAGGCGCCCGACGTATAGAAGACATCGACAAGGAGGAACGCGCCGCCTCGCGAGGGACGGGCTGCTGCAAGAATGTAATATAAACCCGGAACGAGTACGGCGACTCATTACATTGACTCGTGGAACGACAAGGTCGCGTTCAAGAGCCTCCTCGATTTGCGGGAGAGGGACGGCTGTCCGGTCCGAGGCAACAACGGCCCTGCTGCAGCGAGCCTGGCCGGGAGGACAAGGGGCGGAATTCCGACCCTAACCACAACTGTGTCAATATCTTCAATGGACGCAGAAACCTATCAAAGGAAGTGGTAACCAGAAACCGCCGGCTAGACGGTTGTGAAGGAAGGGAGGCTCTGTTGAAGGCCCTAGATGCACCTACGGGGGCGGGAGACGTTCAAGCTGAGAGAACGTTGTTGCCCGCGACAGAGACGTGTTAAAGTCACGTTAGCCAGGTAAATTATATTCGTATCGTGTCGAAAGATTTTGATCTCGAAAGTATCGGTCTTCTTGCCTTTACCGACTCTTTTTGCCTCTGCTCGCCCCCTTTCTCCTTTGACTGCCCTCCTGCCCTCCCCCTTGCCCTCTTGCCTGCCTGGCTGGACTGCCTTCGTCTCCTCCCCCCCCTCCCCCTTCTATTTTCTCTCTTTCTCTCTTATAGAGGGCACGAGAGGCACAAAGGGTACAGTGGGCACGCACGAAAGAGGTACGCATAGGTACGCAGAGGCGGGCAAAGGCAATAGGAGGCAAGATCTACGGCAGACGTACAAGTTTATATGCGCACCTCTACGTAGGTACTAGTATATACAACGAGTCCTGAGCGTACCTAGCCTGCAGCTTACATGTAGTCACTTTAGCCAGTCTATATAAACTAGATCCTACCCGGTAGTAGCGCTTTCAAATTTATCTATAGAGGTAATTTAAAACGATACGGGTTCGGATTAGCGCTAGGGACAGGATTAGGTAGGTTCAGTAGTTAGTATTTAATTAGGGGATGGGATAAGAGTTAAGGCTAGTTAACTACCTAGCCCAGGTCGAGGTAGCCATGGAGAGATAGGGCGGCAAGGGGCTGAAAGGCCCCTGTCCGATTGCGCGGCAGCTTGATGGCATTAAGGGCGGAAGCCGCTGCCTGAAGCCTAAAGAGGTTAATTATGTATGTTTGCGACGACGAGTTGATGATGACGGCGCCGGGCCCGCAGATAGCAGTGCCGACGCCGACGCCGACGTACACCAGGCCGGAGAATCTGATGCTCCCGTGGTAAACATTCTCGTGGACGGTCGGAAAGGGGGCGACGAGCAGCACCGCGCCGCCCAAATTCAAGGCGATGAAGAGCGCGGTGAAAGCAACAGCGGGCGACGTAAAGAGAAACTCCAGGGGGCGAGTCAGGGCGTGAGCCTCGGGCTGCTTATAGGATGGGCGTCTGCGCGTCGCCGGCGGCATGCAGCTTCGGAATTGCCCGTCTCTTTCCGAAGACGAGCAGCCTTGGCCGTGGGTATGGTGACGGCCCTCGTCTCACGCATGAAGAAAAGGTGGCAATGGTGACGGCGCCGACTTCGCCGCAGTTGATGTCAGCTGTTGCGGTACAAAAGCTCTGGGCCATCCGTGGGGCTGCTCACAAGCATAAGAATGAGATAGAAGCACGATCTCCAGTCCAGACGATCGACAACGAACCCTCCCACGATGGGACCGAACCGATGACCTGACATAGAGAAGCGTCAGCCTGGTGGTCCCTGCTCCGTCTGCGGGAGTCGAGGGGCCAAGAGGGGGGTGGGGGGTGGGGGGACAGCATACGGGACCGAAGAGTGGCCGAACGGTGAAGCTGGCCATGAACAAGCCCCTCTTCTCCTTGGAAAGAAGATCCTTGGAAAGGAGGTCGGCGACGGTACCGCCGCCGGTCGACATGTAGGACGCGGCCGCTAGGCCGGTCAGTACGTGGAAGACGAGGAACTCGGTGACGTCAATGGGAGTTGTGCGAGCAGCCAGCCGTGGAGCCGAGGTAGGATACGGCTCTGGCGCGGTAGATGGGCATGCGGCCAAAGACCTCGGATATGGGCACGGGGGACGAACAGCTGGCCCAGAGCGAAGCCGAGCGAGGCCATGGTGATGCTCATGACCTCGACCCTGTCGTTGAATTTAGGTTAAACCTGACACGTACACATACGCTTCCTTCTTTTCCTTTATTTTCCGCCCTTAAGCCCTCAATAAGGCCTGCGGTCATATTGCGGTCTGGTCTTTCTTAGTCCCCCGGCTCGACCAAAGACTGGCTACGGTTCAATACGACTTCGCTGCCGTTCCCGGACCCCGCTGACGGGAAAGGGACCTACATGTCAAGATCCGAGCAGCCGCAGAGCCGAGAACTTGCTAGATGGGAGGTAGATGAAGAGGAGGGACGAGCAAGCAGCCTCGGCTTATATTGTGCCTGGCCTGGCACGTCTGTTGCCCTTGTAGGGATGCCCCCGAACAGTAATTAAACTTGGACTGTTGTGCGTATAACCAGTTCCTCTTATTTGTAGTGGAATGGAGCGGGGGATCCATGGATAGCGAGTCTTTGGCGTGTTTCAATTTGGAACTACTTCAGTGACCCTACGAGCAGAATCATTGATCGTGCCACGCAATGGGCCCTAACGCAACTGATCCGAGAGTGTCTGCCTCTGGGTGGCGAGAGGCAAGCCCACGTGCTATCCCGAGGCTACGATCCCTATTCCCGGTTTGTGCTCCAGGCCAAGCATAGCGTTGGCTGCCAAGAAGCTACCATGGATTACGCAATAAGCAAGGCGAGAGACGCCAAGGCAGCTGGCCGTGTGGGCATCAGGGCTCAGAGTGAGCGAGGCGAGGCATGCCGTGTTGATAATATTGAGTGAGCAGAGTACACCATGCTGAATTGGCCTACCGAAGTACGTCAACCAAGCATAGCCTTTCCGTGTGCCTCCAGAAGCAGTCCAGCTCCTTCTGGTAATCAGGTCATGGCTCTCTCCGTGATACAGCATTCATCACTCTACGCGGCGAGACCCGGGCCGAACACCTTCACCGGCTCCCACGCAGCACTGCGCCATCTTGTCAGCCTCCCCGCCACTAGACATCTCCTTGTGCTACCCGGAGAGCAAGGCGCATAACAGGTAGAAGCCTAGGGTGGAACGGCATGGACGCAGCATCATACAGATGTCGCAGACGCGCAAGCTCACATCCGTCCGGCCGACGGTTGAGTCAAGAAAAAGGCTTACAAGGGGCGTGATGCCTTCAATGCCGGGAACTGGGACTTACGCAACTAAGTATTGTAGGTCCCGGTACATGAGTTGCCAAGCTTCCTATGTAGGCGGTCGTGCCGTCATTTTCCATACACGCAGCGGAAGTACACGGACGAACAGACGGGGCGGATCGCCGCGACGAGTCAAGGCTAGACTGACAAGTTGTCACAGTTTATCCTTGCGAACTGTGGGACGAGTCAGGATCGGCTGCGATTATCGCGCCACCCATTGATGCTCAACTCCATGTCGCTTTGATTGCGGCCAACTTCCAGGTGAATGCCCCAGTTGCTGGCCGGTCTGCCCCTGCCCACGCCCCCGCCAAATCTCTACGGCGCCTGAATCGAGTACGAAATTCAGTTACACAGGCAGCTTTACACGCGGCGTGTTATTCGTCCCACTCCAGAGGCCCAAGAGGCAACTATTCTGACTCTTCAACGCAAGCGGCACGTAACTGTCGACGATCCAGAGCGCCCAGATGGTGGGATAGGAGGGAAGGCCACGTCATTGCAGATGACAAACAGTGGTTCGGGTGACAGCATGCACGAGTCCTAACGCTTGTCCGTGTATAAATATCAAGAGCGTCATTCGAGTTGCTCGCTCTGCACAACAACACTTGTTCTTCACATTCTCTTGCCTATACATCTCACTCGCTGATATTTCCAACAACGCTCTCTTTTACCCTCCCCCCCAACCTTGACCAGCATGAAGGCCACTGCTGTCATCCTGGCCTCTCTGCTGGGAGGAGCACTCGCGGCCCCGCCCCGCGGCAACCCCCAGCAAAAGGGCGTTGACAAGACGCCGCCGCCAAACGACAGCGACAAGGACGTCTGCTTCGCCGCCTACCAAAAGCTGAAGGAACAGTGTTTGGAATCTGCCCAGCGCGACGAGCCGGCCGCCGAGCGATGCGAACAGGAGGGCCAAGAGGCCCGCAAGCAGTGCCTGGACGTCCAGGTTAAGGACGGAAAAGTCGTCGCCGGAGATGAGGTTCGCAAGGAGGAAAACGAGGCCCGCCGGAAGGAAATCTGCTCCGCCGCCTACCAAAAGCTGATGGACGCGTGTTTGGCAAAACCCCAGGACGACACGGAGCCGGCCACCGAGCGCCTCGAACGATGCCGCCGGGACAACGAAAAGGCCCGCAGCCAGTGCCTGGACGTCCAGGTTAAGGACGAAGAAGTCGTCACCGGAGACGAGGCCCGTCAGAAGGACGAGGAGGCCCGTCAGAAGGACGAGGAGGCCCGCCGCAAGGACGAGGAGGCCCGCCGCGAGGGCAAGGAGAACCGCGAGAAGGAGGCCAAGTGTGCCGTTGAGGGCAACCGTGCCCGTGCCGAGTGTATGAAGGGCCGCTTTACCTCCAAGGCGAACACGGGCAAGACGAGGGAGAACTGCGATGAGGAGAAGAAGAAGAAGGTCGAGGCGTGCATGCGCGTCGGCCCGATCGATCAATACTGCGACGACATGGCGGCTGCCAGCAACAAATTGTACGACAAAAACTTCTGCCTTAAGGCCTTTAGACTATGCGGTGACCCGACCTCTCTGAAGGACGAGGAGGCTAAGAAGTGCGCGGACCAGAAGATGGCGGATAAAAAAGCCGGCACTGCAGACCAGCAAGACTCCACGCCTATCGACAACGAGGCCGTGTCCGACCAAGTTGCGTCCGCCCAAGGCGCCGGCGGGGGCTGCAAGGCCATTGTAGCCCAGGCCGAGGAATGCAAGAGGACGAATGGTGTACTGCGGTAGAGACTTTTCGAGATTGTACCTTGCCTAAATATGATCGAGGGGCACTATGCATAAGACGGTGGTGAGAATGTCGTACCCTGTGCTACCTGGGCAGGAGCAGTGATGAGTGGTGGCGTTGCCTGGAAGTCTCTGTCCGACGCGTCTAGATCAATTGCAGCCTCCATCACCCGCTGCCTTTCGAAGATATAAGACCGAATAAGTGCCACGTGACTAGGTGGTTGAATGTCGCCTCACGATACATGTAGTTATCGTACCAACTATCGTCGGATCCATATGAGGGCATTCGTTTAGTTCTCATTTGTTCTAACAATGATTCTCATCGCTTCCAGGTTGCCTGGCACCATTTCCGATCCATGTGAAGTGACAATAATCTTGGTGTTGGGTGGTGCAACGTGGTCAACTTACATGGTGGAAGGCACGTGACATCTGGGCTAGCCTCACGGCGTGCCGCACAGCCTCGTGTGTGCGGACGCGGGCGGCCGCCGGAGGAAGGGTTAAAGCAAGGAGGCACGGAAAGCACAGGGCCCGTCGTCGGGAGACTTGTATCCGTGCCCTAACGGCCTAAGGCTTACAGCTAATCTGTATGAGGAATTAAGGGATCAAAGTAAATGTGTACATACAAAAGGGCAACATAAGTACATTGATGTAATCGCCGCGGCCACAACATAGAGGGTGCAGGCCAATGCAATCACTATATTTGTCGCCTTGTTTTCGCTGTGCCCAGCACTTATGTAGTTTCACCCACGACTCATGCCATGGGGAATACCTCGTGGCGCCGCTAAAGCGCGTTTTGCCCCAAAACGTCCTTGGTCTGCCGTCGCTCTCTCCCGTTGCTGCCAAATAAGCATGAAATTTATAGTCCCATAATGTTATGTCATTGAGTTTAAAGGCGACGCAGGTAAAGGCATAGTAAAACTTCGTGTTGGGGGTGCTGAAGCCGGGCAGCGCCGGCAGTTCATCTATTGATACTTGCTGTTGAAACTTTGTGCATGAAAGATACTATGCCTACATGCATAGTTTCATGTTGGTTGCAGACGAAAAAGGAAATGTGTCTCCTTGCGTTGACTTGCCCATCTAGCCAGCGACTTATCTTCGAGAGGCGAGCTTGCCGGCAACTACGTGCAATGAATCGGAGCTTTCCTGCCCCGGACCCGACTCCTGGTCGATGTCCTGGGCCGGAACGGCGACCGGCTTGGAAAAAGGGGGAGGAGGGCCGGAACAGGAACCGCCGGCGGGGGTAGCCGGACTAGAGCCGTAGTCGGCGCCGTTCGTGGGATGGACGCCGTTGCTTCGTGCCGTCGGGACCAGCGACAGGATGGACAGTGGCCCCACGCTACTATGCGAGGATCCGGCCCCGCGACTTGATGGGCTCTGCCGGGGTAGATCTTCGGCGGCGGCGGCGATCTCGTCGTACGTCGGCACGAATCAGTCAATATTATGCCAAGTGCAGGCCAGGCTGTTCAAGCCGATCACTGTGTCGAGATACTCCTCGCCCAGCACCCTCTTACGGAGCTCTAACCACTAGCACGTCGAGCTCCGCGGCCATCATCTACCGCCCACTGTTCCGGTACGCCGAAGCGAGGCTTTCCGACTCCCATCCAAGATCCGACCGGTGGACATCAAGAGTCTGAATCACTCTGGACTCAACCTCGTACTCATTTCTTGTTTCTTTATCCTCTTCGTCCAATTTAGGGCCTTGGGAATATCGTCGAAGACCATGTGATCATTGTACCCAAGGTTGCCGCACATCTGACTCGCGCAAAGGAACATAGACCGTCTAGCCAAAGGAGGAGAAACGATTGCAAGGCCCCGATGCCAAGAGAGATGAGATGATCACAGGTCCAGGCTTTCTGACGAGAAGGAGGATGGAGGGTGAGCTGGAGACGCTCTCAAACGCCCAGCCTGACGTGTCTTGCTTGCTCACTGTGCCCATCTGGCACAATGGAGGAAAAAGCCTCTGGCCGGCTGGCGGAAGGGCCTCTGATGCTGGCTTGAGTCTTGCTCAACATCTGGATGCTTGAACACGGCCCGAAGTACATGTAGCTGGTACATACGTCCAAGTCTTTGTTGGCGCCCTCTCCTCAGATTTCCTTGTTCCCCTCCATGGCATGAGCATCTTGGGCTGGCATTGAACGCCCGAATCGTGAAAATCGATTTTCCCGCGGACATGTCAACTTGCGGAAAACGATGATTTCGGAGAGTCGAGTCTAGGCTCCGTGGCCGCCGCTTCCATGATCACCGCGACCGCCGCTTCCTCCGTGAGATCGAATGCTGCTGCTGCATGTCTCGTATGGCTTCCTTGCCATTTGCCCCCCTCGCTATCCGGGCTTCCAGAGCCGAAGCCGTTGCGAATAATCGGACTCGCTGTCGGTAGCAGTTTTTCGCCCTCGTCTTTCTCCGCGCTGTTGACCGATAATATATCTCCTCACCCCCCTGTTTTATGAGAAATAGCGAGTACATGTAGATCCCGCGCGCGACCGAGCCATCGTATCTCGAGTTTGCTATATCCACTTTTTCTGCATGACCTTGATCTACGTAAACAACCTGCGCGCTATGTACTTTATCTACCACGTTTGATATAGGCCGTGTTTCACATATTGCGGTGCATGTCATGCAGGCGGCCTCCGTGGGCTGTAGGGCCGGGAGGGCGAGGTGCTTCCGCATTATATCCCCTGGACGAAATCCGGAATGATGAACGAGGCACTGAGACCAGACCTCTCGCTCTCTGGGAAACTTGTTCGGTTTTTATACCAAATCTCGGGAAGAAAGAACGAACGCTGAGGTGCTAAAATCAACATTAAATGCTTGAGTCGTAGGGCTGACTCGCAAAGCAGCTCCCTCACGAGTGAATGGCTTTCTTTATTGCTTCCCCTCAATATAAGCCATACTGAAGATAAATATAGTAGTCCTATTTTGACCACATCGATGCGCGTTTTTTTATTCTTTCGACTCGCCTGCTACCTAGCAGTTACACATAATGAGGTACGCGAGCAGGGGCGGCCATGACGCCAATATAGGACCCATATAGAGACTAAGACAGGGCAGGGAAAATTTGATCATGCTACGATCCTCTTCAAGTCTCCCACCTTCTGGCTATCTTGGCCGCCTCCATAAACGACTTTTGCATCAGTTGCGGCATCATCTTTCGGCCCCGTCAACCTCCCGCCGAGCCCTCGCCGTTTCATTATTCTTCATTTCCTGCACCATGTGACGTGCCTGGTTCGACCGCAAGCCCTCCTCCGGATCGTGGCTGTTTGTTCTTTAGACTCCGACGATGTTCAGCCGTTTGTTCAGCTAGTCATGTTCCTAGGTCTCTCACTGTGTGGACGAGCTCTGTTTCTTGTGCTGGGGTTCCGCTTATAAACCTATCGTGACGTTATCCTTAAACTCGATACTCAACCCAATAAGCAATAACAGTTTATCTTTTATTTCTCACGCTATCTTGTTTAGCTATCGTAATGTGATCGGCGTGTGGAATAGGGACGAGTTCTGTCTTTACGGAGCAGGAGTAGGCGGTGTAAGCTGTCGTCGATGGGGGACTTTTTCGAGCTCCCTGAGTGGGTTGAGCGGAACGATGCCCGTCTCTCGAAGAGCAGCTTTAACAGTCCCCTCTGTGAATGTCTGATTGCGAACTCCTCACATTAAAGCTATAGATTCAAGCTTTGTAAACTTTGTAGCCCTATCCCTTATAGTAAGATCCAGGACCTTCGCGTGGTAATGCTTGTGCGGCTGAAAGACGACTATTGCCAGTGGCTGATGGAGATCTGCCCGGAAACGATCCCATTCGCTCCGATGACTTCTTTCAGCTCCTGGAAGTATTCGTGGAGTATTTCGATGTTTTCCGAAGCTTGACGATGGGCGTCCAAGCCTCCTGACGCCGTAGCGGTGCCGCGTTATGAAACGGCCAACTCACTTCGAACCAACTTGGGCTGGGTTCTTGTCATTTCTGAAGGTGCGCGCCTTCACGACGCAATTGGCTATGTCCTGGATGAGCACTGCTAGGTTATATGCTGTCTGCGCTCTCTTGTCGTCTGTTGCGAGCTAGGTTTGTGTGGAATGCAGAATTCCCAGTCCTAGGTCCCTGGCCTTTAGGCGGCAGGACGCGGAAATCCCGGTCTTGGCGGGTCTCGGAGCCCTGAGCCGGTAAAAGCCGGCGCTCGCCCCGCCGCGGGGTCGAAAGTCCGAGTCCCCTCCTCCGGGCGCCCTTGGAACGACATCTCCCAACCTCCATTCCCTCAGAAAAAAAAAAGCTGCCCCCGCTGCTCCTCGACATCCAAGAGCCTGCATCTCTGCTGTCCAGCGCTCCCGACCGCAAACGACGAGCCTCGCCAGGTATGTCGCCGGCGCTCGGCCGCCTCGCCGCCTCGGCCGCCCGTCGTCTCGTGATTGCTCAGCGTGCCAGGTCCAACTTCTCGACCCGTGTCCGATCCGCGTCCACGATGGCCGAGCAGACCGTCGTCTTCACCAAGAAGGCCCCGGCGCGTGAGTGGCCGCCGCCGACGCCGCGCCGCCTTCGTCGCTGACATGTTGCCGCTTGCTGCCGTCAGCCGTTGCGCCCTACGTGAGTCGTGCTCCGCCGTGGCGCTCATGGCCGTCGAGCTGACCCCCGGACTAGTCCCAGGCTATCAAGACGGCCTCGGCCATCTACTGCTCCGGCCAGATCGCCCTCACGGCCGAGGGCACCCTGGTCAAGGGCTCCGTCGCCGACCAGACCGACCAGGCCTGCCGGAACCTCGAGGCCGTCCTCACCGAGGCCGGCTCCGCCATCGCCAAGGTCGTCAAGTGCAACATCTTCCTGTCCGACATGGCCCATTTCGCCGTACGTCCCCGCACCCTTCGCTGTCGTCCTGTCTTCTCCCCCCCCGGTCGTTCGCGGCAGACATTCTAAATCGGGCTCGCAGGAGATGAATACCACGTATGAGAAGTGGTTCGCCCACAAGCCCGCTCGCACCTGTATCGCCGTCAAGGCCCTCCCCATGAACGTCGACGTCGAGATCGAAGCCATTGCTTTGCCTTAGAGCTCCAGTAGCTAGAGGCGACGGATACGGTCCCGTACCTTAGACAGGAGGAGCGGGGGCTGGCCCGAGAATAACAAATCCGTCTGACCGTTCCGTTACTTTCCGTCGACGCCCTGCTTCGATGGCTGATTGGTCTCCGGCCGGGCATCCAACCAATACACATACGTAGGCACACACACGCGAGCAGCCGGGCAGCTTCATCAAGGCAATTTGCTTGTTCCGAGGCGCTGGTCGCTCGGTACTCCAGAGAAGATGGACACGTTGCCGCCGCCAACTCTCAACTTGACACTGTCTAGACCGAGGCTTACAAGTTACATGGCCATGACGCTGTCTGTCCTGTCTCGACATCTCGTAGGGGTACACCGTCCGTGCAGTACACGCCCGTCAGGCGTTCCAAATGACAACCCTCCCATCCACGCCGCTTGCTGTAGTGCTTCCGTCAGCAACCAATTGGAGTGGCGCGTCGGAATCGAGGCAGGGGAGCCAGAGGGGACGTACAGCTAAACTTGGTCACCTGACCGCCCGACGACTGGTAGGGTCGGATGGTGTTGACGGTGTTCTGATGGATTGTCTTCAATTGCGTATCGTCCTTGACCTTCCCCTTGAGATCCATCTGTCTAAACATGTTCAGGGCCGACTCTTCGCGCTGGTGGTCCGCGCCGGGGCCCGTCTTGGACTCGACGGCGCCGGCGAGCTGCCAGCCCGACTCGCCGCCCCTGAAGCGCAGCGCCTCGCAGTCGTACCCGGCCGCGATGATCTCGCCCTCACTCTTCCAGATCAGGCTCCTGAAGGGCAGCAGCTGGGTCGAGACGGTCATGACGGCCCGGGGCGGCTGCTCCGGACCGCTAGGGTAGACGACGGTGATGCTGCTGTCGTGGGCGGCAAAGGCCAGGCTCTCGCCGCTCGGCGAGAAGGCGACCGAGTGAACCCAGCCGGCAGAATTGTTCAAAAACTCTCCGCAGACCGTGTTGAAAGGCAGCCTTTCGCCCCACACGCCGGGTTCGGGCTTGGTGTCGACGGCCTTGATGAAGCTGGAAAAGACGCGGGCGTGGGCGTCGGTCGAGCCGGCAGCGAGCAGGACCGAGTTGGGGTGCCACGCGACGCTGGTGATGGTGCTGCGGATCGGCTTCTTCAGGTGCTTCGACACCCACCAGTCGTTCTCCGCCTCGAAGTAGCAGATGGCGATGACGCGGTCTCCCGACCCGACGGCGAACTTGGTCTCCGAAGGCGACCACCGCACGAAGGTGGCGGCCCGGCTGATGCGGAGGAGGACCAGCGTCGGCTTGTATCCCGTGGGAGACGGCTCCCAGACCAGAGCATTGCGGTCTTGTCGACGTCAGATTGACGAACCCCCTGGCCCTCGGCACAGCGGAGGGAAGGGGGGAGGGGGGGGGGGGGGGGTCGGAGGCACACCTTGGGAGCACGACACGATGCGGCCGCTGTTGGGCGCGATGTCGACGCTCGTGACCGTCTTGTCGTGGCCCTTGAGCTCGTCCTTGAGCTTGAAGGCATGCCCAGCCCTGCCGTAGAGCTCGACCGTCGTGTCGCGGGCGACGGCGAGGGTCTGGCGGTCCGCCGAGAAAGAGTGGTCAGCGATGGGGCTGTGGAAAAGATGGTGCACCTCGGGAGCGGCCATTGCGACAGAGAGAAGGGCGCGGTAGGAGTAGCTCTCCACTACCGCCTCAGAAGATTCGGCTTTCGATGATGTGGTGCTTCGGGGCCTTGGAGGAGGCCTGCTGAGGCCGCGCGGAGATGGCGGGGTTGGTGGGCGAGGGGCGGCAGTACGTACCTCCTCGCGAAGCTCGGGCCACCCAAGTGGCGGTGCCATCGTCGCGCAAGGCTGAGCCACCAGGAAATTTCAAGCTTCAGCTGTGCACGTCGGGAGGAAAAAAAAAGCCTGCCTTGGCCAATCCCTCGACGGTCTACCGACAAGCCCGTCAAGGCGAAGCGACTCGAAGACAAGTCGAGGTGCCCGTCATCTCACTCTTGCCTGAGCCGGGCCCGACGTCTGCACCGCAATGGCGACGAGAGCGGCGGCCCGTCCCCTGGCGCCAAATGCTTCTCTCCCGGCCAAGATCCAGTCCACGGCGCCAAATCAAACGTGAGTAATCTCGAATGGTTCCCGTTCTCTTGCGCGTGCTTGGCGGATAACACCTAGTAGTCTCTACGTCACGAACCTGCCGTCGTCCAAAATCCGGAAAGCCGACCTGCGGACTGCTCTCTACATGCTGTTTTCGACCTACGGCTCGGTGCTCGATGTCGTCGCTCTCAAGACAATGTCGATGCGAGGACAGGCCCACATCGTCTACCGAGACATACAAACGTCGACACAGGCCATGAGGCACCTGGACGGGCAGCTGTTTCTGGGCCGTCCCCTCGTGAGAAGCCCCTCTCGGTCCAAGCTCAGCCGCGACGACGGGAGGAGCTAACCTGGACAGAAAATCGAATACGCCAAGTCCAAATCGCACTTCGTGGCCAAGCTGGACGGGACCTTCAAGATACCCAACGCGTCGGGTGCCACCAATGTCGAGCAGACGGAGCTGCAGAAGAGCATCTTCGACGCCCCGCCCTCGGCCTCTGCCCAGGCCACGGCGAAAGCGGCCAACACTGGCGATCAGACCATGAAGGACGCCGACGCGCCCGAGGGTCGCGGCCAGAAACGGACTCGTGCCGACGAGAGCGACGAAAGCGAAGGGGACGTGGCGATGGAGGAGGACAGCGACGATGATGAATGAGAGCCGGGCGAGGAGGCTCAAGAAGCGCCGTTGGCTTGTGGCGCCGCCATTTCTTTGGGCACCCAGAGGCCCACACATCCGCCGACCAGTCCGAGCCAGATCATGAGGTAGTCCTCCCGAGAGCAGGCGAAACCTGAGAGGGCATCTCCCAGCAGGCAGGGGTGAATGAAGAAGGCTGGAAGGCCTGTGATGGGATGATGCTGCGACGGAGCTGTCTGTTAGTTGAGTCCGCCGGTACTGCCAGGCCCCTGCAAGGAGGGCGTGATGGGCTCACGAGGGAGAATGATCTAGACTCACGTCGGCCGAGATGCCGCCCACGCCACCCAGTCTCCGCAGTCCGTTCTTGTACTCGTCAGGGACCAGGCGACGGAATACTGTATCGATACTGAAGGCGCGCTCATGCGCGGGGAGGTTGTGGAGGGTGAACCACAGGCACGGGACCCTGTAGGTCGGATGGAGATGGATCTCATAGGTAACATGCTCAACGTCCCGACGCGGCGCCTGCTTGATGATTGCCGCCTGTGACTTGTCAGGAAGCCCGGAGACGGTCAAGGTGAAGGGGGCCTGCGGCCGACGGGGCAGGCCGTACCGAGTCGGACTCCTCCGCGTCCATCATGTCGCCGTCTGCTGCCAAGGCGCCGTCTGCCGCGTCATCGTCGGAGAGGGAGATTCTGCTCAAGTCCCGGGCGAGGTCGAGCGGCTCCGGGAAGTGCTCGAGCGGGCGCGTGATCTGGATGTAGGTCGCGTAGCTGCCGTCGACGGAGAAGACGGCGTCGAGGGCCGTGCAGAGCCTGAGCTTCCACCGCCTGCGCAAGGGGCCGAGAGTCGCGTGACAGTAGCGTCTGTCGAGGTGGTGGCAGGCCTCGGA
>NJEV01000411.1:0-19940 GCA_002591385.1 Cordyceps sp. RAO-2017
GGTGGCCGGCGAAGTAGACGTCCTTCTGGTGGGCGCGCACCACGTCCGGCGCCGCGGCGAAGGGGTACGGCGCCGGCGACGGCGGCGGCTGCGAGGCCTCGGCCATGGCGACGGTGTTGGCGCCGCCGGCGGGCCGGCCGTGCTCGTTCCGCGGTCCCGCCGCGCGGCTTCGTTTTCTCCGGGCCCGCGCTCGCGCTTCCGGTTTCGGAGAACGAGCTGTTTTCGAGGCTGGAAGGCGTGAAGAGACGAATGGGACGGAGAGAGACAGAAGTGTGCTCCCACGGGGGCGGTGGTGGTGGTTTGGCAGACGGTTGGAGGCGCTTCCGCTGCGGCGGGAGACTAAAAAGTACCTGCAGACCTCGGGTGCTGCAGCCGTCCCGCCCCGCCTCGGCCTAGAATTCCGAGGCTCGGGGGGGCAAGTGCCGGCGCCGGGGTTTCGCGTCTCGCCGAAGTTCAGCCGACGAATGTCGAGAACGAGGTCGGATGGTTGTTGTCTATTTACACTGCATCCACTTGAGCTCCCTTTCTTTGAGCGGGCGAAGGCGAGCTGTGGTGGTGACACTGGACACCGTGGACATCACGTCCTGTATTTGCTACCAATGAGTGGAAGGGTTCGGACAAATCCTTTGTTGGGGTGGGTAGGATGCAAGGAGACTGTAACTGGCGCGGTCCGAATTATCGAATCTTTTCACTGGAAGCGCTGACTTCACTCAAGACTGCAGAATTGATCGGAACCCAATGTCTATTTGTCCTAACAGCAAGGCGGTGCCCATCCGGACTAATTCCTCTCTCTAAATGCTATTCTTTATGGTTGTAACCGGTCATAAACCATAGACTGTCTTTACTGTGTCATGCTAAAGACTCTTTTCATCGTCCCATGCCCACTATCGTGTAATCGGGAACTGCTTAGTAGCCGCCGTAGCCGCCACGGCCACCCTCACCGCCACGGCCGCCCTCGCCACGGCCACCGCCGAGGCCACCGCCGAGGCCACCCTTGCGGCCCTTGCAGAGAGCGTGGGCGCCCTTGGCAACGAACTCTGTTCATCGTCGCGTCAGCTTGGGTAACGTTTTAACCAGGTCAGGGTTGCTGCTTACCGATGATGTCCTTGTCGACACCGCACTTGAGGACGCAGCGCTCCGACTTGACCTTGATCTTGTCGATGCTGTTGCACGCGCTCTCGACCAGGTTGGAGCCGGAGCAGGGGACGTGCTCAGCGGCCTCCTCGACGCAGGGGAGCGCGCAGGTGGCCTTCTTGATGATGCCCGAGATGTCGAAGCCGCCGCGGCCGACCTCCTTGCGGTACTCCTCGAGGTCGAAGGCAGCGTTGGCAATGCCAGCGAGGAGGACGGCGGAGACGATGGTGAACTTCATTTTGAATGAGGTGGTTGATGGTTTGGTTGGATGGAAAGGGTAGATGGAGAGAGTTGTTTGATTGATGATTGAATGCTTGATTGACTGATGAGAGTGATGAGGAAAAAAAATCCCTTTGGGCCGGGAGAAGAGTCTCCTTTATACCCGCGAGATGCGGCCCGAAGCCTCCAAGAATCTTGGTCTTCGTCTCTCCTCCTGAGACGTGTCGTCGAGAGAGCAATCCGGTGTCGTCGGCGGACATGGCTGCGCGAGGCTTGCGGCTCGGAGACAAGCGGCCACTAGCAGCCTCGAGCGGAATCCTGTCTTCGGGCTACAGTTCAGTAACGCCTTTTGCCCCCCTTCTCTTTCATCTCGGCTGGTTGTCTCAAGTGCGCTACGAGACAGAAGATCGGAGCCGTCTTGCTCGGCGGCGAGACAGACCAGCTTCTTTGGTGGCGTGCAGCGAGCGACCGTCCGACGCATTCCGGCCTCCGTTTCCACGACTTGTCTCCTCTCTACCGTCGGGCCCTCGGGCAGGAGGTTGGCAGGCTGCTGCTGCCGGCCGCTTGTCCTCTTCCTTTCTCCCCTCGTCTCGCCCGGTGGACTGGGTGAGACATGCTCGGCGGCGCGAACCACGGTCAAGGCGGCCGCTTCCTCGCGATCCTGTCTCCTGCGCCATTGCCTTCGAGTTGCATCTCCGATTCTCAAGCCGTGTGCCCACACCAAGGGCGAGGCAGGCAGGGCGAGGCAGAGATGACGAGGACGCGGACGAGCGAATACCAGACTCAGCCGAGCTCGCAGAAACGGCGCTAGGATAGTTTCTTGATTCAGGGCCCGTCGACGAAGCGCAACTATCTCTCAGACTTTCCCTTGCCTGGTTGCCTGTCTATTGCACATCGCCTTCATCGGTTCCCCGATGGACTGGATCTAGGTTGAATCTCGGAATCGTCAGGATAGCAAAGGGGGGTGATCGTCGCACGGCGAATGAACCTCGAGCCGGTGATTTGCGACGGTCGCTGACCGAGGAATGCTGCCCATTGTGGCCGCGTGTCCGGCCTCGTCGGCCGGCCGGGCTGGAGGGCTGGTCCATGGTTGTTTAGGCGCCAGGGAGAGCTTGAAGGAGGCAGAGACCATCTTCCCTACAGTGTACGGGGCTGTCGAGACAAGTGCGGTTGAGGGGAGCAGACGGAGCCCGGCCTGTCGTTGTCCCGGACCGTTGTCGTGGCTTCATCTGCGTGTTGGGGAGAGTTACCCTATACTCGGCTGGCATTCAGAAAATACTCACTCAACGAACTAGATACGGTCATCTTGGCAGTGTAGTGGTAAGGCATTCATCTGCCTGTGGGTGCTCGTCTTAGTACCTGTGGTGAGCCTTTCTATCAGTCTTGGAGAAAGGATTTTTCATAGCAACGGACCGAAGAAGGCTCTTACCCACGCCATAGGTGACGACAATGCTGTAATTTGAACCACAATCTTCCCTGTCTAGATATCTCAGCACCCATCTCTACGGTGCCTGCGACATGGTAAGTTCCCAACAGTTAATTTGTGGCTGCATGTACTTGCCGATGTGCCCATGTATGTATGTATGTATGTATGTACAGCCGTTTGGCGTAGGCGCCACTTTCAACGACACCCAGGTCGTTTTCCGTCTAATCGATGCGCCACGATTTCACGATGATACGGAGCCAGACAGTTTGCCTCCGCTGCCTCTTGGAAGCAAAGATGAGGACCGACTCGGCAGAGCCTACGATCGGGAGGAAAGACGAACAGCTCTGGGCGTGCTATTCATCCTCAAGAACTAGCAAGGATGGACTGGCGCGGGCGGGCCTCGGTGTGGTCCGCCGCACCGTCATCACGCCGGGCCGCTACACGCTGTCGCGTGGGATTTCCCGTTGACGCCTAAGCCACTCCAACGAAACAACGGTCTCGACAGGAAAACCTCTGAGAAAGGGGAAAAAAAAGGCTGCAGATAAATGGACCTGACTGGCGAGCATACGGGAAGTTCCAGCGATACCGGGACAGATAGCTGTAGTATTTCACCTAGTACATGGTGGATGACCTAATCAGCTTCCTGGAGGTCCGGCAGGCTGAGGTGTCAGGAACCACTCGACTCCAAAACTTTTGGCCGGCTGTCGTCGACGTGGCCCGCGAATCGCCTCACTCTCGCTCAACAAACCTTTCACGATCGCTGCCTCACCTCGGTCCCCCGCCAGCGGGAAGACGACGTCTGTCATTTACGTGCCCGCCTCTCTCCCAATTGACGACTGCCTCGGCCGCGTGTAGTCGAGCCAATCGATGAGGGCGCGCGCCTGTCTCGGCCATGGACGGCGACCCAGCAGTTGAGCCGCAGCTCGACGCCTTCAGCCTCGTCTTCCCGCTGCCCTACCGCGTCGGCTTCATCGTCACCCTAGGTTGGCTTCGCCCCTCGGCCCCCCTCCCCGCCCGTTGCTCGTTGGTCCCCATGTGGCTCACCTGAATCCGTGTCGTGCCGCAGCCGTTTGGGGATGGGGCTTCAACCTCCACTATCTCTGCCTCGCCGGCATCGACGTCCCGGCCCTGATCCGCTACCCGGGTCGCACGTCGCCCCATCACGCAGCCCATCACGTCTCGACCTACCGCCTCGCCACCGCCCTGTCGAGCCTGTTCGTCCTCTCCATCGGCCTGTTCTGGCTGCTGACATGGCGTGTCCCGTCGCGCGTCGTCGCCTACGACTGGCTGCCCATGACGTACCTCGTCGCCCTCGCCGCCCTCTTCTTTGCGCCCTTGCGGAACCTCCCGGGCGGCGGGCGGCGGCGGTTTCTCGCCACGCTGCGCCGCGTCGGCATCGGCGGCATCGCCGAGGCGCACGACGGCAAGTTCGGCGACATCTTGCTCGCCGACGTACTGACCTCGTACGCCAAGGTCGGCGGTGACCTCTTCGTCACCCTCTGCATGTTCTTCAGCCCCGGCGGCTCGTCGACGGACCGGCCCGATCGAAACTGCGGCGGCACCGTTGTCGTGCCCCTGCTCATGGCCGTGCCCAGCCTGATCCGGTTCCGGCAGTGCATAACCGAGTACCTGCGCGTGCGCCGGGCCCCGTACAGGGAGTCGACGGGCTGGGGCGGGCAGCACCTCGCCAACGCCCTCAAGTACTCGACGGCCTTTCCCGTCCTCATCACCAGCTCGCTGCAGAGGAGCGCCGAGAGCGACGGGGCCAGGGCTGCCCTCTACAGGGCCTGGCTGGCCGCCGTCCTGCTCAACTCGCTCTACTCCTTCTATTGGGACGTGGCCAAGGACTGGGACCTGACACTCTTCTCCACCAGGCGGGAGCGCAACTCGCCTTATCATGCCTGGGGGCTGCGCGACCGGCTCGTCTTCCGGCCCGCCGCCCTCTACTACGCCGTCATCGGCCTCGATCTGATGCTACGCTGCACCTGGTCGATGAAGCTCAGCCCCCACCTCGACAGATTCAGCGACTTCGAGACGGGCATCTTCCTCATCGAGCTCCTTGAGGTGCTGCGGCGCTGGATCTGGATCTTTTTCCGCGTCGAGACGGAGTGGATCCGCACCACGTCCACCGGCCTCGGCTCCGACGACATCCTCCTCGGCGACTACCAGGGCAAAGACGACGACGACGAATAGGAAGCGCCGAGCCAGCGGGCGAGAGCGAGCGAAGCGCGCGCGGCGCGAGGGTAAAGCTCCCGTCGCGACTCCGGCACATGCATGGCATTTCGCATGGATGGTGCTTTTGGGCGATCGGTAGAGAGATCAAAAGCACCCCGTTTGGCCACGGCAGTTGGCACGCTCGGGTGTGTGGACGGATCCGTCTGACTCGGACGCCTCTCGACACGCCCCTATCGGCCCAGCTATCGCCCCTAGACCGCCAGCGAATGCGACCGAGTCGGGCGCACGCGTCTGACAGTGAGATGCCGTCATACAGTACATGATGCCGCGCTTCTCCCCGCAGTGTGGCCAGGCAGAGAGGCATCCTTGTCTCCTCCGCCTTGGGCCGGCTTAGGCTCGCCTCGCGCCCCGCCGCCGCCGCGCCCTCTCGCCTGCTCAGCTGGCGGCGCATGGAAATGAAGGTCCGGGAGGCCCGGCGCAACTTTGTCGCAGGTCGCCCGCTCTGCGCTGCCTGGACGGGACGGGGCGCCGATCAGCAGCGATCTGGCTCGCCCCGGCCGCGACGACCCGGGTGCTCGCCGCTGCGGTGACGCCCGAGAACGCGGGGGGAGGACGAAGGTGCCGAACGCGGTGCGTGCGCCCGCGAGAGGCGAGGGAGGGGGGAGACTTGCAGCGTTGCGCTCGTCAGTGGCCGGCGTCTCCGTCGCAAGGCGCTCCCAGCGTGGTATCCGTCAACCGATTCGGCCTGCTCGACCCCCGGCTGCGCACCCACACTGGGTCGCATGGATGGGGGTGGGGAGGTCAGCATGGTCTCAGCCAACAACAGGCCCTGCTCGCCAGCTCATCCATCAGCCTTTGCTATTGGGGCCGGTGGGTGTTTGCGTTGCGTCGCTGCGAACTGCAGCCTTGTTGGGTCGGCAGGACAGGCCTCTCGCCTAAAGCCAAAACTCGCCCGGGCCCGGATCCTTTCTCCTCCTCCTCCTCCTCCTCCCCTCCTCCTCCGCCTCGATCTAGCATCGAACCCGCTCATCTCGCCATCTCCACCCGGCTGCTCGCCCCGTCCCGCGTGGTCCTGCGTGGTCCTGCATCGTGCATCTCGTCGCGGCTCTCCGATAGACGGCCGGCGCATCGTGTCGGCAAATGCGATTCGCTCGGTAGGCGACCTGCCGCTCTCTGGACAAAGCGCTGCCCGCCCTGCATCGCCCCGCGGCTTTCAGGCCCATTCCCGTGCTGCCGCCGCCATCGGAGCCGCCCTGCCAGCCTCGCGCAGCACCCTTTTGGCCCCGTCAGATGACCGCGACGGGCCCTGCGAGAGCCCGAGCTCACCCGGCGGCTAGCCAAGCAACCCCTGAGCACCGAGCTCAGCTTTTATAATGGCCTCGACCTCTCGACTCTACCACGACCGACCCATGCCGCTCCGGAACAGACAACCTCGAGCTCGAAGCATGACGGCGCCCATGTCGCTGAGCGGCTCTTCCTTGCGGTCTTCCCGACAACAGTTTGACGCCTCGGCGCCGGATCTGGTCGAGCTCTACACGCACAAGCCTCTACCGCCCCTGCCGCTCAACTTGCCGTCGCAGCGCTTTAAGAGCCGACTATCGAGCAGCCCGGCCGGGCGAGCGGGTCGGCGGCCGCAGTCGGAGGCGATCATAGTGGAAGAGGAGGGGGAGGGGACTCGCGGGGGCGGCGGCGGGGGCGACGACGAAGACGACGACGGAGACGAGGAAGGGCACCAAACCGGACATTTATCCGCCTTGGCGGCGTTCCGATCTCACGCCCGACGGCGTTCCGCGTACAAGGTGCAGCAGCTCACAGGGTACGACGTGGACGTGACGGACGACTGCCCGCTCGACTCGGACTGCTCGAGCAGCTACAGCCAGAAATGGGACGAGGACTGCTGCAACCTCGTCCCGCTCCTCGAGGCCGACTGCGGGGACACGCCCAGCAGCCGAGGCAGCTCGTGGGCGCCCGTGTCGCCTCCCCCCCTCAACATCAGCAAGCCGGTGATCCGGTCCAGCAGCGACGCGAGCCTCTCGGGCCACCTGGAAGCGCTCGCCGACAGCAAGTGCGCCCTGGCCGAGGAGCTTTTGGGCCGCTGGGGCCCGGCGTACGGACAGTTTAGCGACAGCAAGGCGGCCGGGGAGTACCACCGGATCGCGACGGAACTCGCAGCACGGCACGGCGGACACGACGGCGCCGAAGACGCCGACGCGCCGACGACGACGCCCCGGCGCAAGAAGCGGCCATCGCTGAGCATGGGCTTCGTCCACTCGGCGAGGTTCTCGCAGCGGCGGCGCAACACGTCCCATCCCGTCGACCTCGTTGCCTCGGCCGTCCGTCCGGCCAGCGCAAGGCAGGCACACGAAAAGACGCCACGACAGCCGGAAGGGGCGGACGTGCCGGAAGGGGCGGATGTGCCGCCCAAGCCGGCGCCACCCAGGCCGGAGCCGACGAGTGCCTTCGACGTCGATTCGTCGGACGAAGAAGAGAGGACGGGCGGCGGCGGGATCCGGGATTGGTTCGGCAGAAGGGGCGACGAGGGCGCGGCGCCGGACCGGCCGGCCTGGCAGCAGGCGAAGGGGCAGCCGGACGGGGCCTGGCCGCGGGCGTCGGCCGGCGAGCACGTGAGGGAGCTGCTGCACCACGCCAAGGACCGGGCGAGACTGCTCCATCTGCCCAAGGAGGACAGGCGGAGGGAGGAGCTGAGGCGGCACATCAAGAGGGTGCCAGCCTGACGATGGGCTCTGCCACTGCGTCCCATGCCGCAAATCGCCTCTCTCTCTCTCTCTCTCTCTCTCTCACTGTTTCTCTCACTGTCTCACTACTCTTCGACACACACATACTCTCTCCTGCTCTCCCCTTCTCGCTCCTGCCCTCTCCTATTCTCTGCCTCTCTTACACTCTCTTACTCTGACTATCTCTCTCCCTCCCTCCTCTCCCCCTGTCTCTTTCTCCACCCCCATCCTCCCTCCCTCCTTTCTTTTCCTTTCTATTTTATACTATCCAGTCGCCGAGAGCGCAAGTCGACCGGGACGCGCGGGTTCCTCGTCACTCTCTTCGGGCACCACCAGATCGGAAGGCATTCGCGGGCTTTCCATGGCGTTGAGCGTGTATTTTCCTTGTGGGACAAAGCGGGATATATCAGTACGGGTGTTTGCGCCTCGGCGGCGGACCAGGCCTCCCCCTCTCTCATTTACCTTTTTCTTGTCTGGCGTTTCCTTTCCTCCTGTCTGCTCTTCTATACACCTTCGCTTCCACCAAGCCAAATATCCAATGTCCTACTGTCCTGTACCACCACTGCCATAGACCAGTCTCGCACCGCAATGATGGCGACAAAGCTCGGCTCAACCGCCGATGCCGGGTCCTCGGCGCCCGCAGCTGTACTGCAGTAGTGGCGGTCGAGGCAACCCTGCCGCCGCCTCAACTCAACCTGCGTATTGCATCTTCCCTTTCCCTGCCTATGCCGTCGCTCCAAAGCGGCAGCTTGAAAGCGGCTCTGCCGCCGAGCCCGTGGAGTCTAGGCTCGCTTGGGCCCTGGTTGGGCGTCGCGAGTTGCAGTGAGTGGCAGTGGGTTGCAGCGGCCCGTGCAAAAAAAAAATTTGGCGCCTCCTTCCCTCCGCCCGGGCCGAGTTCCCTCAGCCACACACTCTTCTCCCACCCCTCCCCTCCGTACCGTACTTTTCTCTCCCAACAACACAAATTCGACTGCCACGACGACACTCTCCCGCCAGGTGAGGGAGGTCGAGGATCGAAAGGAAGACCGACGGACGGCACGGAAAGCCCGCCGCCGCCGACGACGACGACGGGCAGGCGACGACGAGGAGGGCCGGCCCGTTGCCGCGGACAGGCCGGAGCCCCTCCGCCCCCGCTGATGCGCCTCGGGCGTCCGCCGCGCGCCGGAAGATGATGACGACTGTGTCGCCGCGACTGCACTACGACGGCGACGGCGAAGGCGACGACGACGATAGCCTCGGGCGCCTCGAATCCGAGCTTGCGGCCGAGTCGGACGCGGCGACGGGAGTGCTCGTCGACGCCGAGGAGCAAGACGACGGGCAAGACGAAGACGAAGACGAAGGCGAAGACGGAGACGGAGACGATACTTGCGACCCGTCAGGGGACCGGTCGCAGGCGTCGCTGTACTACGACGCATCGACCATGGCCTCGCTCAACCCCTTTTCCCTAGTACGCCACCCCATCTCCCCTTTCCCTTGAGCAAGCAGAAACGAGAGGGGTGTGGAGAGAAGAAAAGACGGTGGCTCACCAGCTGCCGGCATCAGGCCGCCATCAACCGGCTGCGCGCCTACAAGGCGCCGGCCTTCCCGCTCTGGGACTCGCTGCCGGCCCGGCGCCGCGCTGCTGTGCTGGTGCTGCTGTACGCCGACCGCTGGGGCGACTTGCGCGTCGTCATTACCATGCGCGCCGCCTCGCTCCGCAGCTTCTCCGGCCACGCCGCCCTGCCGGGGGGCAAGGCCGACAGCGCCGACGAGACACCCTGTACGCGAGAGAGCCCTGCCCCGATTCTTCCCTTGTCCGTGGTCGTCTTGTTCGCACCGAGGCGACGCCGAGGCATGACGAGGGCGCAGAGGAACGAGAAACGCAAAGAGATGAGGCCAACAGGTCGGCTGACAGGCAGGCAACCCGCCGACGGCGCACAGATCAGATCGCCCGGCGCGAAGCGTTTGAGGAGATCGGCCTCCCCGTCGACGACGCCCGCATCCCGCGGCCCTTCCGCATCGAGCCCCTGTGCGTCCTGCCGCCGTCGCTGGCGCGGACGCACCTCGTCGTCACGCCCTGCGTCGCCTTCCTGCACGCCGACGGCGCCGGCGGCGAGGCCCGAGTCGACGCCGACGACGCCGACGGCGAGGTGCCGCTCGTCGAGGAGTCGCTGATACCGCGCCTCGACGCGCGCGAAGTGGCCGCCCTCTTCAGCGCCCCCCTGTACAACTTCCTCAAGGCGGCCGACCTGCCGCCGCGGCCGGGCCAGGCGGCGGCGCCGCCCGGGCCGTGGTACGAGGGCGCGTGGATGCGGTGGAAGGAGATGCCGTGGCGGGTGCACAACTTCTACGTGCCCGTCAACAACCAGCGCGTCTCCAAGCCGCGGCGGCGGCGGAGCAGCAGCAGGACCCCGTGCGCAACGGACGGCTTGATCCCGGTGCGGAGGCCGGAATCGTCGTCGGCACCCTTGGTATGTTTTTTTTTCCCTCCCCTCTTCTCCCTGAAAGCGATGCCGTGCCGGCGAGGAAGCCCGGACGCTGATCAAACTCCCGCCCCCCTTGCAGCCTTTCTCGCGATCCTAGCATTGGTCATCTTCTTCATCCGTCGCCGGAAGCGGTCCAGCCGCGCTCGCATGCCCCTGGGCAGCGGGCCTCCGTCCATGTCGTCGGCGCCGCCGCCACGGAGCCAGTCGAACATCATGGACGCCGCCATGAGAGCCGCCTACGGCGCCGACAGCGACACGGCCCAGCTCAAGCCGGCGAGGGTGCGGGAGTCGGTCTACGGGCCGGGCGCGGGCGGGGCCCCGAACCTCGACATCTACCCCCCGGGACAGGTGCCGATCGACCAGTACCGCGTCCGGTCGATGCCGGCGACCGAGGTGACGGACGCCTCGGAGGCTACCTGGCGCACCTGGAGGGTCGACCAGAACCAGGCCGGCGGCGGCGGCGGCAGAGACTGGCGGCAGGACTTCCGCTAGCCTTGCCCTGGGCGGGAACCTGGCCTTGTCGTCTCGCCGGGGGCGCGTCTGCCTCGAGAACGACTATGATTCTGTACAAAGAAGGGGGCGCTGTGGCACGCTCTTGTTGCTTCCATGTCGGCCAGACGGCTTATATCTATAATTCGACGTTCCTTTGCGGCTTCCGGGAGGAGCGGGAACGCCAGGGGGAAACATTTTTATCTGTCTATTTTTTATGGCGCGGGACTGGATCTCTGGACGCATAGGGCCCGGCGTATAACCCACGCTCTTTTATATCGGGCGACATACATAGCAGCTTTACTGGTTGAATCTAGGATCAGAGAACGTCAAAATTCTTTGCACAGAACATTCAAGTTTACGTCCTTGCGCAGAATATGTGCACTCTTGTACGGTGGCACTGGGACGAGGCGGCGACTTTGCCACGAAGGATGACGGATGGTGTGCTGTTGCTCTTTCTCAGCCCGTGTCAGCTCATACATCAGTTCCTACCAGGCTAGCACCCATAAAAGGCCTTCCGGTCGACTCGAAAAGTCTTGTAGGGATCTAGGAACCCAAGCAGCCCGCTCACGGCACATGTACGCGGCGTCTACCCGATATCATGTTGCATGGCTGGGGAGCATGGCTGGGAAATGCCTTCAAGGTAGACTCGACAGGCCTTGTAGGGAAACAGGAACCCAAGCAGCCCGCCCACGGCACTGCGCGGGCGTCTAGAGTCAACCAATCTCGCTCGCGTTGCATAACTGGGAGCGGCCTGCGAGGCAGACTCGACAACCTTGATCATGAAGTCTTCCCGCAAAGTAGAAAACTCACATACGCGGCCAGCTCCCGGCACTGCATATACGTGGGCATCTAGAGTCAATACTTGGCCGTACTGCACATCGATTTCCGCCCTGAACAACGGACGTCAAGGTCGCAGCGGATGCCGGCCGGGTGCGTCTTCCGAGTTACGCGAGTGAGACGGCGCGCGCTCTGAATACGACGCCAGAATCACCGGACGCGAGGCGGCAGATGCACGGTGCGATGCAAGCAAAGCGGCAGACATGTGTGCAAGGCGGTCGTGGGTGCTCGAGTGCCCGAAATGCGGCCGAGATGTTGCGGACGAATACGTGCAGCCCTAGGCCTCAACTATGCTCGCCTCGAATTCGGACGCCGCCAGCGGTGGCTGTGCGAGAGACTACGATGGCTTCGGACGACCCAAACTCCTGCAGCCTGGATCGAGCCGTGCTGAGATGATGTCCGGACCTGCGGTGGAGCGGACCCGGCTGCCTGTCATTGCTGCAGAGACTCACTCGGCACGGACGAGCTTGTGACGAGATCGGCACGTCGATGCCGGTCCGGCAGTATTCCAGGCTCACGATGATGGGGAAAACTGCCGTCTCAGGTGGGAGAGCACGGCTGCTGCCCGCACGAGCTTGACCGTGAGCTTGGTCCTACGCACCGCCACGCTTCCGCCCCTTATCCCTTTACGTCCCCCCTCTCCATATTTCCTGCTTCTGTCTCCTTTCTGATCTCTTTGCGCTCTTGCAAGCTGTCACTACCCAGCTGGGCTGGAGCGGAAGATCGCCGGGCGAGAGCCGGAGCTCAACTCGACGATGGAGCTGGCAGCTTGACGGCGAGGAGACGTGGGTCACGAGGCCATACGAGGACGGCGACTGGGAAATTGAGCCAAGACTCTGCCTATCTAGCTCACTTTGTCCCTTCCGTTCGTCTTTTTTCTCTCATTGTCTGACAAGTCCGTGCAGCCGCATCTTGCCTGTATCGACTTAATGATGAGCCCGCAGCACGATCCATGCGTCTGTCTTGGCTGCCACGTGAAGTCGAGATAGGGGTCCTGTTCTTCATTTCCGGCTGCTCTCTTTCATTTCCTGCGACCGACTCTTGTTTCTGGTTTCCTAAAATGAGCGCAGCACTTACCGGAGTCCGATCGAGAGGCGCGAAGGAAAAGTAGACTGGATCGGAGAAGAGAAGCCGATAGAAGATGGTAGAGGGCAGAGACTTTCAGTTTCGACAGGGCTGGAGATTACATGTGCCTTGCTTCGGCAGGGTTCAGTTGACTTTGGTGGACGAATGAGCTCTTCTGGTTGGATGAACGACGGCGACCCGGACAAGCTGTTGCCGGCAGGGACAGGGCGAGTGGCAAATGAGGAGCTGTAATGCGAATATGGAGAGTGAGGCCTTGGTCGCCGACTACGGAGACCCAACCCCGACGGAGCGGAAATGTGGGCACGGAGAGCAATGATTAGATTGTATTTCGGGACGTCTGGGGTATCATGCAGACACGCAGATGGACAGATCGAGATGGACAGCTTCTGCATCGCCAAGCTCCTCTCTCTGGAACCAAGGGAAGGCAACTACAATTCATGTCACGTCGAGGTCCGCTCTAGGAAATGGCCTCATCACCCGAGCCCGCACAGCCAGTTGAGTGCTTGACATCTTCCGAGTTTCAGGCGAACAAGTGGCCGACGAGAGGATTGATTTCGACTCGAGTAGCGGGAGAAGAGGAGACTGCAAAGGCGACGGACCGCCAACATGTCGAGCCCAAACACCAAAGTCTTCAACAACGGGGTCCGCGAAGGGCGAGTGCCGGGAATCGACAGAGACATGGAGAGAGGGCGGAAAAATGGAGAGGGAGAGGGTGGCGATAAAAATAAGGAAACACGGGGAATGCGAACGTGGGGTTCAAGCAAGGAAAAATACCAAAAGGGGAGTTATGAATAGAACAGAGTTGGACGAGAACTTGCAAAGAAGCCAAAGAGAGTTTGGGACTTGTTGACACGAGCCCGACGGCGTCGCTGCGGCCGCGCCGAGGCTTGTCCGTCTGCACGGGGCACGGACGATCTCCCGGACAGCGTCAGTGCGGCCGCCGTCTTGCGCGGCTTGGAGCGACGGCGGCCGGGGGAGGGGGAGCTATTGAGTCATGGGTACGTAAGGGATCTGGACCCTGGCGAGGAGAGATAGGTGGATGAAGGGAGAGGAGGCAAATGGAGGAAGAAGAAGACCTGAAGCATTCTTCAGATTCCTTAGCTCTTCTTTGTCGACGCGTCTGTCTGTGCGCCGAGAGAAGGTGACACGAAGAAGGATATGTGCTTGGGGATTGAAGAGGAGGAGACGGGAATCCCATCAGCCACCGGTCACCTGAGCATCCCAGAGGAAGAAGAAGACTAGAAAGAGGAGGAGGAGGAGAAGAACAAGAACGAGAAGAAGCTTAAGTTTAGACACAAGACGTCAAAGGATGGCCCGCTGCCCCTTCCGCTCTCCTTGCCGGAAGGTAGACGGGCGAAAAGAAGCGCATACGTACGACGTACGTGCCGCAGAGGACGGACACGAGGACAACGCGCCGGGAATATGCGCCGTGGCCGCAAGGTAGCATCGAGTGCGCCGGCACTTGGCCTCCGCTCGCGGCCGCCCTGTGTCAGTGTGGGCGGACCGAAACAGAGCAGAGGGATGAAACTATAGACTCGAGCACTGCCATCACGAGACCGAGGCGTCCACCCAGCGCGCCCTCCCGCCTCTGGCCGTCTCGTCGACCTGCTGCTGCTGCGGGTGCACTCTTGTGGCGGCCGAGAATGGGCTGCCCACGACAGGCCTCTGTCTGGCGGCCGGCCCCCTTGGCCTGCAACCGTTGGCTTTGATTTTGTTTCCGCCGGCTGCTGCATCCTGGCTGCAAAACCGGCTTGTCGGTGCTTGGGCCCCTCTTGGCGCCACCCTGCCGGGGATGAACGAGTGGATAAGGGCGAGGGATGGGCGCGATCCTCGTCATGAAAATCGACATGGCACCAGCGTGCGGACCGACTCTCGTGCTTGCTTCCTCGCCGCCTCTCCTGCTCCCACTCACAACTCCGGCCACGGGAGGGAGGGGAAAGACATGTAAGCAGCTGGCTCTCTCGCCCGGCTTCGCCTTGTATTCCCGCACAAGGTCTCGATCCCGTTCCGTTGCGGCCTAGTCTCTGACGTGGGACCCTGCTCTGGCCTTCTTGTCCCGATGAGGACTCTCTCCGCACCACCAACTCAGCGGTTCCGAGCAACGGGCCACGAGAAAGAGGAGAGAGGAAGATTAGAAAATAAAAATCAATAAATAAATAAGCGTAGGGAGCACTAGCGTCCCGAACCCACCGGCCACGAGCAACTCGAAGGTTCAACGTTGTAGGCGGGTAGACTGACTTGGGCCTGCTGCTAAGGGCCGTGAAAGACGCACACGCACGCGCCACGGTAGCGCCACGTTGGGAGAGATGATGGCGGCCGAGGCTCGGGAGAAAGTCGCTCCAAGGCTGGGGAGCGAGCTTCGTCCTCGTGCGTTTTTCTTGTGCCGCCGGCACCCGGCCCGCGTACCTCCGGAGGAAAAGAGGGGGGGTGTAGAGGAGCGAAGGCGCCCCACATCGGCGCGGCGTCCGGATTGTCCGGCCAGCCCGGAGCCGGGCCTCTGGCTCGGCTGCCTTACATAAGCCTGATCCGTGATGGTACTTGTACGCTGTACTCCAGAGCGGCCCCTGGATGTACATACCTGTGTACGTACATCTGTAATTGTCATCGTTTGTCCGATTGGCCGCGGCCAAGCGCGGGCTACCGAATCTCTGCGCCGCTCGCTGGCTTGCTTCTGCTTTTTGCTGATGGCCCGGCAACTGGGGAGCGATTCTCTTGGTCAAGCCAAGGGCATAGGTACATAGAAGCGCATGCTGTAGCTCATCTTTTCCTCCTCTTTTTTTTTTTTCTTGCCTTGTCTTTTGACGCAGATGGGGCGGGCAGGCTTTTTCTCTCCGATTCATTGTTCTTCTCCGCTCTTCACGTGGAGGCGTGACTAATCAGCGCATCTGCAGCCAGCCGACGTCCATGTGGAGCATCTGCAGGTACGTACTCGGCCACCCCAACCGTCCATCGTCAACGACACACGCCCCCCTCCACCAACCAAAGGCTCGAGGCTCGACAGACGAACCACCCTCCGTGTCGACGGATCGGCCGGCTGACGGGGCCCTGGCTGCTTGGCCCTGCAGCTCGGCCCTGCAGCTCGGCCCTGCGCAGCTCGACTGGCCTCGCCGATCAAACGCCGCCCGACAGCGCCGCCAAAACGCTGCGAGTAGCAGCAGCCGGAAGCTGCCTCTTCCCTCCGCCTCCCCTCCTCGTCCGCCGCCGCCGTGCCCTTCGCCGCATCATTGGCCCGTCGCTTTGCCTAGCAGCCCGGAGCCTCGAAGGCGGTCCCGTTTGGGGGCAGCGCCGTTGCCCCGAAAGAAAAAAAAAATCACCAATCTCGTCGCCCGTCCGCCTCTCCGCCTCTCCCCTCTTCTGCCAGGGACACCCCTCCCCCCCCCCCTGCTTCTTGTCTCGGCTCTCCACCTGGACCTGCAGTACAAACTACCAGGCGATGAGAACCATTGTGTGGGGAAGACCGGGGCCAGCGCAGATTCTTGGCAGAACCCGAGCCAGACAGAGCACGAGAGAGGCGCAGAGAGGCCAACGACCGACGGCTGACTGACTTCATAGCCGCCATTCGCCAACCGCTAACCCGAGCTGGACGATGCCCGTCCCCTTGCGATTCCATAATTTCAGTCGTCATCCCCACCCGAGATGGCGGTGCTGATGGTCGTTGCTAGTGGCAGTCCATGTGGTGGCGGCACTTGGACGCTACCTCCATCGCCCATGTGCACCGCGCATGAACCGACGTATCCCGATTCCAGGAAGGGATAGAGTCCCGGCAACCATGGCCGTCGACGCTCCCAAAACGCTCAAAGCGCCGTCGAAGCAGGGATCCCCATGCTTCCTCTTCAGAGATAGCGCCTGGCCACGCTCAACGCCCGTCTAGACGTGAGCACGGACTCTCCAGCTCCTCGCCTAGACACAAAGTCAAATCCCATCGCGGCCGCGCCAACGGCCACGGCCAACGGCTTCCATCTCGCTCGCTCAGCCTCGGTCGCTTCTGGCACTATTTCATCCTTGCTCCCGCCGCCGGTCGCCCTCGCCCGCCGCCATGAGTCAAATCTCCATCGACCGGCAGTTTGCCCCCCAAGACATCCCCCCGCGAGACCCTTCCCCGACCGAGGCGCCCCTGATCCCGCCTCAGGAATCGCTCGCCCTGGATTTCAAGGAGGCCCTCGGCCTGCCGCCCACCAGCCCGTCCGCTCTCTCCCAGGCCACCGTCAAGCCCGCCGCCGCCGTCGTCCCCCTCAAGTCGACCGTCTCGCTCCGCGAGGCAGCGGCAGCGGCGCCCGCCTCGGCGCCCCCCCGGCCCAAGCTGCCAGCCGGCGCCAAAGAGCAAACCGCCGCTGCCGAGACCGACGCCGAGAGCCACAAGGCCGCCGCCGCCACCATGGCCTCCGGCAAGGCCCAGTCCCAGTGCCTGCACCTCTGCAAGAACATCGCCGCCGCCGGCGACAGCGTCGCCGAGCGCATGGCCGAGTTCTCCACCATCGTCAAGCACATCCCCCACGGCTTCGACTACCTCGCCAACGAGCTGCTCGACACCTGCCACGTCCTCTTCTACATCGAGGCCGGCCTCGAGGAGGCCGTCCGCAGCGCCCACCCCCTCCCCCTCGAGATGGTCACCGTGCTCGAGAGGAGGTTCCGCGCCGCCCAGGCCGACTTCAAGATCCTCGACCAGATGGTCGGCAAGTTCCTCGACTACGAGCGCAGCGGCGCCATGGGCCGCATGAGGCGCGGCTTCGGCAAGATCTTCAGCGACAACGGCATCGACAAGATGACCATGGCCCTGCAGCGCCGGCGCGAGGACCTCAAGATGAGCGCCCTCATGTTCCAGTGGAACCTCGGCACCGACAAGATCGAGAGCGAGCTCGGTATCGGCTCCCTCGGCCTCGCCTCCGCCCTCGAGGACGCCAACCTCCGCCGCAAGCGCAACGAGTCCGTCATCTCCGACGACCGGGCCTCCACCCACCGTTCCGCCCCGGCCTCGCAGCACCGGAGCATCGAGGACCACCGCCTCGGCGGCTCCGGCTTCGCCCAGCCGCTGCCGCTCCTGCCCCCCCCCAAGGACCGGCATCTGCCCTTCAGCCCGGACTCGATGAGCGGCGACAGCAGCACCTTCGCCGCCGCCACCTCGGAGCTGGGCCAGGGCAGTCCCACCACCCGCTACACCGTCAGCTCCACCACGAGCTCCTACGACGGCCCCCACTCCAAGCGGCTCGGGCTGCAGGACCGCCACGAGGCGCTCGAGGAGGAGGCGCCGCCCGAGCCGAGCCGCGAGCTCGAGGCCCTCATCGCCGACGTCACCGGCATGGACCTCGACAGCTCCAAGGTGCTCAACCTGAAGAGCGACCCCTTCTCCATGCCCCGGCGACGCCCGCGCAGCAACATCGACGGCGACAAGATCAACTCCCGCCACGCCCTCGTCTCCGCCGCCCGCGGCCGGGACCACAAGCTCGTCATGCAGCTCCTCGACCGCGGCGTCTCGCCCAACACGGGCCCGGACGCCCACGCGGTCAACGAGGCCGTCCTCGCCCGGGACGCCGAGACCCTGCGGCTCCTGCTCCTGTACGGCGCCGACCCGAACCACACCGACAGAGACGGCCTGAGCCCCCTGGCCGCCGCCGCCGACAAGTCTTTCCTGTCCGCCGCCGCCGCGCTGCTCAAGTACGGCGCCGACCCCAACGCCTCGACCGGGCCCGAGCAGGAGACGCCCCTGGCCGTGGCCGTGGCCGCCAACGACGTCCGCCTCGTCCACCTGCTGCTCATGTACGGCGGGAGCGCGAACCAGTCGACCGCCGACGGCAACACCCTCCTCATCAGCTCCATCAACAAGAAGACGCCCCTGAAGCTGGTCGAGATGCTGCTGGGATACGGGGCCGACCCCAACGACAAGAACCGCGAGGGCAAGACGGCGCTGTTCGAGGCGATCCAGAGCGCGAGGGCCGACGTCGTCACCAGCCTGCTCGAGAACGGCGCGAACCCGAACCTGCCCGGGCCCAAGCACATGCTGTGGCCGTCGACGTACCAGCCGGCCTGCCTGCAGCTGCTGCTCACGCACGGCGCCGACTACAAGAAGTGCCCGGGCATCATGGAGCTGGCGGCCAGCATCAACAACACCGAGTCGGTGCGCATCCTGCTGCAGGCCGGCGTCGACCCAAACTCGAAGAAGGACGGCGTCTACACGCCGCTCTGCACCTCGATCCGCGACAACCGCGGCGACATCTTCCAGCTGCTGCTGACCAACGGCGCCGACCCGAACCTGCCGGCCAGCGAGTACCCGGCCTTCAAGTGCGTGACGCACCACCGGGAGCAGTTCCTGCCGGCGCTCGTGGCGGCGGGGGCCAAGCTGAACAGCCCCAAGGGCATCCTGGAGATGGCCGTCGCGTCCAACAACGCCGAGGCGCTGCGCTGGCTGCTCGACCAGGGCCTCGACCCGGACGAGAAGAACCCCAAGGGCTACACGGCGCTGACGAGCGCGATCCGCGACAACCGCGTCGGCTTCGTCGACACCCTGCTGGCGCGGGGGGCGAACCCCAACATCCGCGGCCAGGACTGGCCCGTCTGCCTGGCCGTCCAGAACCCGGACGTGCTCAAGCGCGTGCTGTCGGTGCTGCCGGAGCCGCGCGCGTTCAAGGGCGTCATCGAGATGGCCGTCGTGGCCAACCAGGTCGAGTCGATCAAGCTGCTGCTGGCGGCCGGGGTGTCGGTCGAGGACCGCAACGGCGGCGTCTTCTCGCCGCTGACGACGGCCATCCGCGAGCGGCGCAAGGAGATTGTCGCCTTCCTCATCGGCGAGGGCGGCGCCGACGTCAACGCGCCCGGCGAGCACCTGCCCATCGTCAAGGCGCTGCGCCGGTGCCAGGTCGACCACACGGAGATCATCGACATGCTGCTGCAGAAGGGCGCCGACCCGAACAAGCTGTACCGCGGCTGGAACGGCATCATGCAGGCGCTGGAGAACGGCGACGCGGACATGCTGAAGAAGCTGTGCGAGCACTCGGGCGTCGACCTGGACGTCAAGGACGAGCTGGGCCGGACGGTGACGGAGATTGCCGTCTCGCGCCGGTGGGAGGAGGCGGTCGGCATCCTGCTGACGAACGCCTCGGGATGAGGGCGGACAGAGAGGGGACGATGAAGGGAGAAGAGAGAGAAAAAGGAAAGAGAAAAAAAAAAGAGATGAGGCTTCGGGGTGGGAGTGTAATGTGCCAGGCGGCTCTACTAATGCCTACTCGCTTTGGATGCGACGCGTCACTATACCACTTGCTGATTTTTTTTTCTCCGTCTTTTGCTTCTGCTCGGCGACGGGAATTGCTTTGGACGGCCTTGGTCCCCTGCTTGCGGTATTGGCGCACGACGACGAGTCTTGGAGGAGGAGGAGGAGGA
>NJEV01000412.1:4727-20567 GCA_002591385.1 Cordyceps sp. RAO-2017
GAGGGGAGGGGGTGGTGGTTTGCGGGTTTTGTGTGTGCGTGACGACGCCGGTAGGACCCGATCAGCAGTATCGCTCAACAGCACAGTCGACAATATCACTCCGGCCGAGGGCCAGAAGACGATGCCGGAGCCGCCGGCTTGTATGGGGTGCTTGCCGTTGAGATCAACTCAGGGGAGCAAGACCATCGAGAGGTTGGCAGACGGTAAGCGCCGGCTGGGATCGTCGGGCCGGGTGCGTGCGCGGCGAGGGCAACGACCGCTGGCACGGGACAGCGGCGATTGGAAGACGGACTGCAGTGCCGTTAGCATGGAACGGCCGGACGATGCTCGTCGTGAGGGCAGGAGGAGGCGGGCGGGCTGGCTCGGCCGGCGGCGGCCAGGCGACCAAGGCCCGTGGCCCATGACGGCCAGATGGGGGCGACGGGCCTGGTGAGGAGGCGCCCGGAGGCAGAGGCGCGCCCGGGGAAGCTGGGGCTTGGGGGAGGGCAAGAGAGAGGCTGCAAGACGATCGCGTAGGGCGGCAGAGGCGACGAGACTTACTAGAGATGCCGAGAGCGGGTTGTGAGGGTGGTGATGGCGGCCAAGGCAGAAGAATGTGTGCATGAAGGAAAAGAGGAGCAGCGAGCTAGGCGAGGTCGAACGATTTTGTCGCTGGCCGCCTGGGACTCTGGGGCCTCTGGGCCGCGCGCCCAGCCTACCAGCGCCGCGACTGCTACCGCTACTGGCGGCCGCACTGGGCTGCCCCCCTGTGCCGGACGTGCCCTCGCCCGAGCCAGGGGGCTTCCAGGCGGTGGGACGGCGCTGGAGGCCGGCGGCCACGGTGCTGGGGCGGGGGGTTCCAGGGCATTCGGCCACTAGAATCAGGCAGCGCCAGCGCTGAAGCCGCCGGCGCCTACAGGGCATGACGGGCATGGACGAAGCCGCGAATGGCCAATTCCGCCCATCCACCACCGTCAATGCCCGACCCGGCCCGCGCAACTGCGGAAGCCGGCCTGGTCTACAGATGTTACAGGAAGCAAGCGAGAGGGTCGCGGGCCGGTCGAAGCCGAGGCGACGAAGCTCGCGCCAACAGACTGCTGCTGCGCGTCGCCTCGACCGTTGCCGCGGACGATTGCGAGCACGGCAGACGAGGATGCGCCGAGAGCGACGGCGGCAAGAAGCGGGCGAGAGGAGAGGCGACAGACGGAGAGCGGGGGAGGCAGAAGGCACGCAGACGGCCGGGCAAGGGAGAGAGGCCGAGAGAGAGGGGGCGGGATTGTCGAGTGACGGTCGATCACGAAGCTTGAGGGGGGGGGAGGCTCGCACACAAAGGCGCACACAGGCGCACGCAGGCGCACACAGGCGCACACAGGCGCACAGTCACGGCGAGAGGCGGCGCCCAGCTGGCGATGGGGCCAAACAATAGGTCAGCAGCTTACCTACCCATCGATTCACGCCGACCGGACGTGGGAGGAGGCTCGCCCAGCCCCGTCCAGGTCGAGCGATCGATCGACGGCCTTGCCCGCTGGCCTGCCATTGCAGCGTGTTACTTTCGCCGTACATGGTGGAGAGGCCTGCCGGGGCGCAGAGTTCAGGTTACCGAGGCGCAACAGGGAGAGAGAGAGACGGCGCGGGCGAGAGAGAGAGATGGCGAGACGGAGGGAGACGGAGGGCGCGGACCTTGCTGGGGAGGCAGCTCGGCGGGCTGGAGCATCACGTCAGGCACGCAGCGGGCGGCACGAGAGCAGCATGACGGAGCCGTCGGCGCATGTCGCGGCGCAAGGCAAGGCAAAATCGAAGGGTGCCAGAAGGCGGCGCTGGAGGCGCGATTGTTCATTGCGCCTCACCTTGTGTCCCGTTCGTGGCAGCGGTAGGGATGCGCAGCATAATCTTGTACCCGGCACAGTCCGCACACCACCACCACCACCACCACCATGGCTGGGCATCACCACCGCCGTCCTGACCGCTCGCTGCCCGGCCCGGCCATCCCCACGGCCGGCCGCGTGCCCCAGCCTCTCTGCCCCCGCACGTCGTCCCGCCCTCGCCCTCGGCTCTGCCGTCCGGCCGGCCGACCGGCTGGAAGCAGGACTGGCCAGGCGTCGACACGAGCGGACCGGCGCCAACGGACGACGACGACACGACGGTGCGAATACAAGATGGCGTGCCTTTCGCACATACCTACACACAAGTACCGCTCGAGCGTGTCTCTGCGCTGGCGGCCCGCGGCCTCACGGTTGAGCCGGAAACACTGCCCCGTCCAGGAGCAGCAGCCGGGTATCTGTGGCAGGTATAATGAATGGAGGTCATGTGCATTGCGATGGGGCTCACGGTCAGGGTCCGGTCGCATGGCCCGCACCAGCCCTACACCTCGCCGGCTGCGAGAGAGAGAGAGAGCGAGGCAGTGGATGATGGCAGGCTTGTCGGGAACTGGCTGGCTGCCGCCGCCAGAGACGGCAGGCCGTCCATGAACAACCGATCGATGGTGTCGGGACCCTGCCCGAGGCGCCCGTGTGGCAGGGATCGTGACGATGATGGCTGCGGCCGTGCCTGTCTCTCCTCCCACCCGTTGGCCAGGTCAGGTGTGTCCCTCGTGCCCAGGCGCTGGCTCTCCAGTCCCTCCGTACCGTGCCTTGGTAGGCAGCCAGGATTCGGCTCTGCGGATGGCCTGGTGCTTTGCCTGGAGAGGAGAGAGGGGGCGATGCGGAGGTTGGATATGAAGCCTGTTGGCCAACACGGCACATTGAGCAGACGATAATTTGCGAGGTGGGAAAAAAAGGAGAGCGAGAAGGCGAGAGAGGAGGCAGGGGGGGGTGAAAAAGGACCAACCGGGTGCTCCTTGGGCCAGGGCGGTTCGTTGGTTTCAAGGAGGAACACGAGACGATGATATGCGGCCGGCTCCCTTGTGAGGCTGCGACGCCGCCAGTCTGCCTTTTTTCCCTTTTTTTTTTTGGTCTCCCTGCCCTGCGGATGGAGAAAGAGATTCATCGTCGACGCGCGACGTCCCCCCTCCTCCTCATCGGTCACTCCTCCCCCTCTCCTCGCTACCATCACCGCCGCCATCGCCAACGCCCTCGATGCTCCTCGCTTCAGCCGTCGTGTGTCGCGCGCGCGAGTCGCCGTTGCTGACTGGGTGGCTTGGGGACCCGCGGCCCGCCGCTCGTGGCATCGGCGGCACGGCAGCTCGCGAACGAACGTGCTTCGCATGCGAAAATACACACCTACATGCACACAGCACGCCTCGCTCCTTGTGCCTCAGTGCGATCGCTGTCCTGCTCCTCCGACTCGTGCCCATGGCCGTACCGACAGCAGCGCACTGTGTTCCCGCCTCGCCTCTCGGCCGACGCTCGCGAGGCTTCTGCCACCACGTCGCATGTCCCCGTCGTCGGCTTGCGGGCGCAGAGAGCCTTGCCTCGCCGCGCCTGGACTGATATCTCTCCCGAAAAGTCGACAGGCGGGCTGGCACGCAGCGAAGATGGCTGGTCGCCGGCCTGGCTGCTGCTACCGTGCATCGTCATCACGGTAGACCCCCTTCTCCTCCCATCATCGCCAGGCCCCTTGAAGGTCCGTCGCGGCGCAGCCGCAGCACATCAGTCTGTGTGAATGTATGCAGATACGTACGTGCGTTATTCCTACGTGCCGCACATGCATACGTCCATCCACGCACGCTATCCGTCCCTTGCCTGGCAGAGTCGCGGACACGACGACGGATAGATGTAGCATGTAAAGTTCCCGCCGCCTCCACTCCCGCCTCGGCCGGGCCTGCGTCGAGACCCCTGCCCAAGATCTGGCCGAGTCGCCGCCTGGCAGATGCGCTCCATTCGGGGTAGCTGTCGATGCGAGGTCGGTGGACGAGGCCAGTTCGCGGCTGGATCAGTCGCTGCTCAACGCTCGGAGGAGGACGTCGAGGGAGGAGGGAGGAGAAGGCGCCAAAAAAAAAAAAAATAACCAGGACGAGCCTGGCCGGTCTCCCGTTCGTCGCCCAGCTCCGCAAAAACAAGGACGACGCAGGTCGCGAGTCTCTCGGGGGCCCGTATTGGCGGTCGAGGATACACAAGCCGGGCCTCTCCCTCTCTCTCGGGAGGGACCGGTGAGACGGTCGCCTGTTTGAAGTCTGCCGTACCAGGCCCTACTGACTGGCTGACGCTGTCGGTCATGGCCCAGCGTCGGCGGAGGCCCTGGGCTGTCTCTGTTTCGGTAAGGTCGGCTCGGCTGCTGCTTGACGCCCCCCGGCCCTGGCCTCATCCTCCTCCCCTCTTCCTGGGCCCCTGGCGGCGCGAGACGTGGTGGCATGGATGGATGGATGAGCTGCAGCTGCGTTCGTTCGCCCTTCCAATGAGCGTGCGTCTGGGCGGCGCACACAGAGTTACGGTGTGCGCCAGAGGGTCGCATGCGACTGACGGACCGCGCGCGGCCTCTCAACAAACACGCGCGCATAAGAAGCAGGCCGAGGAAAAAGAGGCCAGGGCGGAGAGGCAGACGGGAAGGGGGGCGTCGCTCCGGATGGCAGCGGAGTCGCCGCCGCCCCATCAAGACGGGCGACGAGGGCGACGAGGACGGCGGCGGCGCATCGTCGACGGCCCGTGGCGCAACACAAGAGGCGCTGCCTCGGACTCGGCGATGACGCGCGCCAACTGCCTCCGGCACTGCCACAACAGCCTGGTCGTCGTGGCCGGTCGCTCCCCGTCTCTCGCCCTTCTCCCTGTCTCGCTGTCTCTGCGAGTCCGTCCGTCCGTCCGCCATGGGAGGCGCAGATGACTCGTTGCCGCCGCGCATGCTGGAGAGAGCACGCAGCGGCGCGCGCCCGACGCCAGCCTGTTTTTTCCCGACGTCGCCCCTTGGACTCGCCAGCCCGGATCCATCGCCACGTCGTGGACAGGTCCGTGTAACCCTTCCGGGGCCATCAGAGGCCGGCATCTGCTAACCGCCTCACCCATCTTGCGCGCCAGCCCGGCCCAGGTTCCCAAGCGCCTTCTCTGCCTTCCGATCGCCGTCCGACGAGACCGTGTCCCGCGTCCGACCGTATTCGGCTCCTCGGCGCGCATCGTCGCCGACGAGGCTCTGGATATGAGCCTGAACGGCTAATGGGGCTTGTCGCGGGTTGCGCCGCAGCAGCTGCCCTGTCCCCATGCACGAGAGGGTCCGGAGGGCGGGGAAGAGGGAGGGTCTCGCGCAGGGTATCCGGACCATATGATCTCTCTGTCTGTCTCTGTCTTTCTCTCTGACACCGCCCATGGCACGAATCCGTGCAAGCTGGCCGGCCGGATCTCACTCGCGCGCATCGCGGACGCACGAGGATGGACGAAGCACAGGCTGGCGTGAGGACGCTCCATCAGATGTCGGGTGCTCAGCGCCTGGGAGGCTGCTCCGGCTCGAGAGCGCCTTGCGCGAGGCTGCCCCGTCGAGGGCGACGGCGGGGATGCCATCGCAAGCATGGCGCCTCGAGGGAACGACGAGGCCGGATGGCATCAGGGTCGCTTGGGGACGGTGGCCGAGGTCACGTGCTGTCGCGTTGAGCTGGCGTAGGCCGGCGTCTGCCTGCGGCGCGTCAGTCGCAGCCCGGTCTGATGCGGCTCCCAGCCGCGTGAAAGCCGTCGTTTGCGGCCGAAAAGGCAAACAAGATGCGGCGCATGCGACGCAGAGGCCGTCGTCTGCCTTGGGAGCCATTGCGACCCCGTGGCAGCGCCGTGGCCGTGCTGGGTGTGAATCTCGACAGCCTGGTCCGGCGGCGAGCGAGACGCGACGGGCGAGCAGCAGGGCCCGATTGGGACTAGGCCGGCAGGATTGACAGGTCCAGGCGGGAAGCCCCGGAAAATCGTCATCGCCGGGACGACCAGCGAGGTGCGCGGCGGGATCGCGGGGTGGCCCGTGCGGCGCATGCCTGGTGTGCCTTCCGGGCCAAGCGCGCTGTGCCGAGCCCTGGACGGGCGGGCGGCCTGCGCTAAGCAGCGTCTAGCAACGCTTGCCAGCTACAAGCAAGCATGTACATCCACCCAGTACCGGCAGTTGTGATTGCGAAAGCTGGAACCATAAACAAACAAACAAAACTCGCAGTGGAGGCCGGGTACCCTAATAAGCTCAGGCCACTCTCGTCCACCGCCGCCTCGCTGTCCCTGTCCTGGGCTCAATTCCCATCATCGTCTGAGCGAGCCTCTTCCCATCACCGCCAGAGCCAGCCTCTTTCCCATCCCCGACTGCTCTCTCTCTCAGCCGCGAGCCGTGCAGCTCCAGCTCGACACGGACCTTGGCCATCCGCCATTGATCCATTCTTGCTCCCGTCCGCCTTCCCCTCGCCTTGTAGGAAGGACTCTCTCGCCGTCCGGGGCCCTAGCAAGCCTCGGCCCTCCCTGTTCCTGCTCGCCGTTCCACAGCCGACTTGCCGCTGGCGGTGCCTCGACACGTCTCTTGGACAGCTCGCGTCACCTCGTCACCCCTCGCATCCCGGTCCGGGAAAAAAGAAAAAAAAAGCAACGCCCAAAGCAGTCGATAAACACCGCACGAACCGAACGCAGAGTTTTTTATGATACTTCGACGCGACTGAAAAGGACTTCATCAAGGCCCTGCTGCCTTGCAAGTCGCCCCCGCCCCCCCTCTCTTCCCCTTCAACGGCTGCCCTAGCGCGTCGATAGGCCCAGCCTGCATTTTCCCCCCCTTCCTCTCTGGGGAGCTGGCGATTGAGTGCCGCCAATTATGGACGCCCGGGTAAGTCTATTGCAGCCGCTGACGTCCGAGGCATCGTCTCGAATGGACGCCTCGCCCATTGTCCTCCTCTCTCCCGTCGCTTTTTTGACTTTACGGTCCTGAGCCTTGGGTGCACCGTGCACGTGCTAACGCGCTCTCTCTCGTCACAGCCCTTTCGCCCGCGCGGCGTGGAGAACGCCGCTCCTCAGCTGCACCAGCGGCACAAGTCGACGGGCAATCTCGCCGCGGCATCGATGGCCTCGGTGGCCGGCATCCGGGGACCTGCCAAGCGGGCTGCCTTTGGCGATGTCACCAACATGGCCAAGAACGTGGCCGCCGCCCGTGACGACGTCAAGCTCAAGCTGCAGCCCGCCGTGGCTTCTCACGCCGCACCGCCACTTGCCGTGGTGAACAAGGAAAACCTCTTGTTGTCCAACGTCACCATCGCCAATAGCGGCAAAAAGGACGCCTTTCATCGCCCTGCCCAGCGGTCCGCCGCCCTGCCCGGCAAACAGAAGCCCGCTGCCGACAGCCGGCCGGCCGAAGTGACGAGGAAGCCCGTGGCCGAGCGCCCCCAACCCGACGCCGACGGCCGCCTCGGCCTCGACGAAGACCTGGCCCTTCCACCACTGCAGCCGGCCGATACCTCTGGGCCGGGCACCGCCTTGCTGCCCTCTCAGGCCTCGCTTGAGGGCCTGCCCCTGCAACCTCGGCACCACAGGAGCCAGCCTCAGTTGAAGGTCCCGCAGCCCACCCTCCGCCGCACGCAGAGCAAGCACTTGGACGGCATCGAGGCCGCCGCCGACAAGGCCGCCAGAGCTCACTTCCATCCCGCCGGCAGCATGCCTTCGCGTGACCTCGAGCCGTCGTCAGCCGGGTTCGTCGACTATCCCGGCCCGCCTTTCGCCGCCCTCGATCGCGACCCGCTCTCGGGCCTCAGGCACGACGACGAGTACGTCGACCAGAAGCTGCCCGAAATATCCGAGGAGCCGCCGCGCGCACCTGGCCCGGGCCGGGACGGCCAGACCACGGCCCTGTCCGAGCCGGAAGACTGCTGGGACGAGCTTGAGGACGAGGAATACGACGACCAGGACCAGGCCTACACGACGGCCCACTCGTTCCGCTCCCGCGACCTCACGACGGGCGGCGTCACGACGCTCTTGCCCCCGCGCGTGACGGCTCGCGTCCAGCGCGAGCTGGACGAGGCCAGGCTGGAAATGCAGCGGACGCGCTCCAAGGACGACATCGAGGAGGAACTGTGGGACGTGAGCATGGTGGCCGAGTACGGCGAGGAGATCTTCGAGTACATGCGGGAGCTTGAGGTGAGTGTCCAGGCACCCCGGGCCCCCAAGCCGTGTCTGCGCTCGCTAACCGCTTGTCTGCCTTGTTTTTTCGGTCGATCAGATCAGGATGCTGCCGAACCCCCACTACATGGAGATCCAGACGGAGATTCAGTGGTCCATGCGGTCCGTCCTCATGGACTGGCTGGTCCAGGTTCACAACCGGTTCAGCCTGCTGCCGGAGACGCTCTTCCTGACGGTCAATTACATCGACCGGTTTCTGTCGTGCAAGGTCGTCTCCATCGGCAAGCTGCAGCTGGTCGGCGCCACGGCGATCCTCGTGGCCTCCAAGTACGAGGAGATCAACTGCCCGTCGCTGGAGGAGATCGTCTACATGGTGGACGGCGGGTACACGCTGGAGGAGATCCTCAAGGCGGAGCGCTTCATGCTGAGCATGCTGAGCTTCGAGCTCGGCTGGCCCGGGCCCATGAGCTTCCTGCGACGGGTCAGCAAGGCCGACGACTACGACCTGGAGACGCGAACGCTGGCCAAGTACTTTCTGGAGCTGACCATCATGGACGAGCGCTTCGTCGCATCGCCGCCCAGCTTCCTGGCCGCCGGCGCCCACTGCCTGTCGAGATTGGTCCTGAACAAGGGCGACTGGGTAAGAGCGATCCCCTTCCCCGCCGTCGTCGGCTCAGAAGACGTGGCCGTTGAACGTGGTCGCGCTGACCGCCCGAGCAGACAAAGTTGCACGTGCATTATTCGGGGTACACCTGGGGCCAGCTCAAGGCTCTCGTGGGCATGATGATCGAGTGCTGCGACAAGCCCCGCATGCACCACGCGGCCGTGTTCGAAAAGTACAAGGACAGACGGTTCAAGGAGGCGTCGACGCTCGTCCAGCGGGCGCTCGACGCCGGCTTCACGCTGCCGCACCACGCGATGCCGATCCGGCGTGCGCAGCCGCGGCTCGCACCGGCCGAGGACGGCTCGGGCCAGCTGCTGTATGCGAACGGCCTGCTCGTCTCCACGGGGGGATGAATGCAGAGAAGGCGAGAGAAAGTGAGAGAGAGAGACAGAGAGAGAGGCAGGCAGCCTGCGTGTCGTGTCCGAGTCCTTGTCCCGCGCGCCTCCCTGTACACTGGTCGACACAGGCCGCCATGCCGATGCTGGAGGGAGCTCCCTGCGGCCCGCTTCGACGAGGGCGGAGCGGCACCGATGACGCCGCGGTGTGGCATTTTTTTTATCCGATCTGCGACACGCTCCATCTCGGCCTCCCTCCCCCGGTTCCAGCCTCCCTTCCGAACTCTCTTAATCGCTAATGCCGCTCGACGGCGACCGATGGATCCGCAACCGAGGCGGATGGAACCGCCCCTTACGAACACATTTAACGAGGCTCATGACGTATTTTCATAATTTCTTGTCGTGCAGCGAGGCTTGCGCCCAGCAATTTTTCGCACAACTCATATCCGGCGTTGAGGGTACACAGGGACTGCTGCTTTTAGACTTGACGGCTGAGCCGGGTCTCTCGCGTGCCGACGGGAGGTTGGTCGGCCGGACGGGAGCAGGGAAGGAAAAGAGGAGAGAGAGAGAGACGGCGAGGGAGGGAGGGAGTGCGAGAGATGCGGGCGGGGGACTGACGGGTGCCGTTCTTCCCGGCAAGCCAGGCGGGTTATTGAGAACCGGCGGTCAGCTCGAGACGCTGGGCCGTGTATGGATTATAATAATCACGACGCCCCCGGCCCCCGGTGGTGGGTGCCTGGGGAGGCGGGAGGCTCGAGTTTTCTCCGTAACTTAATCACAACGCCCAGCTACGACGACTTACATGGAGGGAGGGAGAGTGGCGAAAGGAGAGGCAGATCGGTAGCGGTGTCTCGTCTACGGAAGCGCCGCCGGCGTCCACGTGCCGTCGGCCTACGTTGCATGCGCGGTCGCTTGGCTGTCGCGCATCAGCCGGTGCCACGGCAGATGGGCGAGAGTGCGACCCCGCCGCCGGTCCGAGGGAAGGCCATTGGCGGGCCAAGAAACGGGCTGCGGCGTAAGAGGGATGGGTGCTGAGAGCGTCTGGGTGGCGTTAGGCTGACGGGCTGTGCGTGGAGCGTCCTGGGGATTTTTCGTCGGCCTTTTTGCATCTGTCTTGGACTAAGTGCTCGCTGCCTCTTTAGAGGTGAAGGGGAGGAGTTGTGCTTGGACTAACCTGTTCGCTGCCTCTTTGGAGAAGGGGAGGAGTTGTGTGCGCCTTGGACTGCGTATTCGCTGGGGAGGAGGAGAGACGACGAGGATGATTGGCGGAGGAGACAAGTCGGAAGAGACACGAGCAGGTGGGCGAGTCCAAGTCTGTAGACCAAAGAGTCATCAGCCACCCGAGGTCGTAGGTAAGCAACGTTGGGTCCAAGCTGCGGAGTCGGATGCTGCTGTCATCAGCCGGCCAGCCCGACGTCGCCACGGCGTCTGACGGCCTCGCAGCAAGCGGATACAATGTACCGTCGTGATGAATAGGTAGCAAATACTCATCGATTGAATGAGCGAGTGCAACAGGAGCACGCCGAGCCTGTTGCAGACTATTCATGTATGGCAACTGTGTTTCTTACTTGATTGCGGGAGGCAGGGCCATCTCAGCTGTCATGGGGCTGAGCTGAGCACAACTCGCCTCGCTCCTTCAGGGGGGGGCAGGCCGGCTTCGGGGCAACAAAGGGACGTACCGACGCAGCAGGACCTGCGCTGGTGGATGGTAACCTGCGCCATGCCCCTGAACGAGGCGCCGTCCGGCCCCGAAGAGGTACCTCGCGGTCCAGAGCAAGGAACCTGATAGGAACTTTGCTGGGGGAGGCGGTAGAGCGGCGTGGACATGCGTGGTACCTCCGCTGCGGCTGCAGAACCCCCTCGCGATGGGCACCGCCAGGGTAGCCCGAGGTATGCGTCTGCTCTAGTCAGGCACGGCGCCGGGTGGCTCCAGGTCCCGGTCTAAGTCGCCTGCAGGCGCACGCTGATGTGTGCATGTATCTTCTTGGTGTCCATGCCTACCTAGGTACTTTGTAGAGGCCAGCAGCAGCTGAGTCCTGGCCTCAGCATTTTGCTCACCTGCAGCATCTCCAAGCCAGTCGAGCAATTTTTTTTTCGGCCTCTCGTTCTCCCCCTTTTGAACGCGCTGCCAGAGCTGTCCGGAGCACCATTGCGCTTGCGGGCCTCGTCTGTGTCTTTTGGCATTCTAGACGCATCGCTTGACGGGCAAAATCTCCCCTCCCCCCTTTTTCTTATCGATCGCGATTTTTTTTTTGGGCCCGGGGGTCACGCTGTGTTGGCGGTGGTGGTACCCGCTTGCTCGCCTTTTTCGAGGGACCTGATCCGTGTCCTCCTCCTCCTCTCCGGATAGGCAGACAGCCAACGCGAACCGTGTCTCGCCAACGCAACGGATCGGCCATCGTCGGCCAGAGCAGCAGCAGCAGCAGCAGTAGCAACAGCCGGGCCCGCAGCCGATTCGGACATCATGTCCAAGGTCACGGTGGTGAAGGAGGCGGTCAAGGAGACGCTGATGGGCTCGGACGAGCCGACGCAGCTCTCGGCGCAGAGCAGGGCGCGCTTCATCAGCAATGCCGTCAAGGACCCCGACACGGGCGAGCTGTACATGGGGCCCGACGAGTTCATCAACGCCATTGCGCCCAGGAACGAGGACTACGTGAGTCGTCTCCCCCGTCTCCTCCCTCGTGCGCGACTTTGGCCCCTACCTATGCAACCCATGACGACGACGCGAAGCTGACGGGCCGACGCGCGCGCGAGCAGCACAAGATCAAGCGGGAACAGTACTCGATCCTCTTCCGCGTCGCCGACAGCAAGGGCGTTGGCAGGGTCTCCATGACGGACTGGGGCGTCTTTGAGAATCTGCTGATGAAGCCCGACGCCGAGTACGAAATCGCCTTCCGCCTCTTCGACGTCGAGCGTACCGGCAGCGTCAAGTACGACGACTTCCGCAAGCTCTACGAGCTCAACAAGGGTCCGGACAACCTCCCCTTCGACTGGAACTGCGAGTGGGCCCGCCTCTACATCGGCAGCAAGAAGAAGCGCCACGACCTCAGCTACCCCCAGTTCTCGCAGATGCTGCGCGGCCTTCAGGGCGAGCGCATCCGCCAGGCCTTCCAGCTCTTCGACAAGGACGGCGACGGCTACATCAACCCCGAAGAGTTCGAGCGCATCATCCTCGAGACCTCCAAGCACAAGCTCTCGGACCACCTGCTCGAGAACCTGCACACGCTCTGCAACATCTCCGCCGGCACCAAGATCTCGTACGCCAACGTGCGCGCCTTCCAGAACATGATCAAGGAGATGGACCTGGTCGAGCTCATCGTCCGCCGCGCCGTCTCCCGCAGCACCGACGGCAAGATCACCCGCTCCGAGTTCGTCAACGAGGCCGCCCGCATCACCCGCTTCTCCCTCTTCACCCCGATGGAGGCCGACATCCTCTTCCACTTCGCCAGCCTCGACGAGCCCTCGGGCCGCCTCGGCCTCGGCGACTTCGCCAAGGTCCTCGACCCCTCGTGGCGCAGCCCCGCCTACGACCACGACGACGCCGCCGCGGGCCTGAACAAGATGGCCGGCGCCAAGGGCGCCATCCTGCACAAGGCCCTCGAGTCGACGTACAACTTCATGCTCGGCAGTTTGGCCGGCGCCTTCGGCGCCTTCATGGTCTACCCCATCGACCTCGTCAAGACGCGCCTGCAGAACCAGCGCGGCGCCCAGCCCGGCCAGCGGCTGTACAAGAACTCGATCGACTGCTTCCAGAAGGTCTTCCGCAACGAGGGCATCCGCGGCCTCTACTCAGGCGTTCTGCCCCAGCTCGTCGGCGTCGCGCCAGAGAAGGCCATCAAGCTGACGGTCAACGACCTCGTCCGCGGCCACTTCACCGATAAGCAGGGCAAGATCTGGTGGGGAGCCGAGGTCCTGGCCGGCGCCAGCGCCGGAGGATGCCAAGTCGTAAGTTGTCCCCCCCCCCCTTTCTTGCTTCGTGGACGTCATGGTGTGCTGGCGATGGTGATGGGTAGTGGCAAATTAAAAAAACGTGGTGGAAGAAGAAAGGGAGAGGATGACATCAAGGTCAGTTTGTTGCTCTGGTGCTGAACCGTGTCGCCCGCCATCTAGATCTTCACGAACCCCCTGGAGATTGTCAAGATTCGGTTGCAGGTGCAGGGCGAGGTGGCCAAGACGGTCGACGGGGCGCCCAAGAGGTCGGCCATGTGGATCGTCCGCAACCTGGGTCTGGTCGGGCTGTACAAGGGGGCGTCGGCGTGTCTGCTGCGCGACGTGCCCTTCTCGGCCATCTACTTCCCGACCTACAGCCACCTGAAGAAGGACATGTTCGGCGAGTCGCCGACGAAGAAGCTGGGCGTGCTGCAGCTCCTGACGGCCGGCGCGATCGCGGGCATGCCGGCGGCGTACCTGACGACGCCGTGCGACGTGATCAAGACGCGCCTCCAGGTCGAGGCGCGCAAGGGCGAGGCGACGTACACGGGGCTGAGGCACGCGGCCAAGACCATCTGGCAGGAGGAGGGCTTCCGGGCCTTCTTCAAGGGGGGGCCGGCGCGCATCTTCCGGTCGTCGCCCCAGTTCGGCTTCACGCTGGCGGCGTACGAGGTGCTGCAGAACGTCATGCCCATGCCGGGCAAGAGGCCGGAGGTGCGGATGCACACGGGTGTGGCGGACGCCATGTCGACCATGTCGACGACGTCGAGCCTGGACACGAGCCCGTTCGCGCGCAGCCGGAACGCGCTCAAGATCATCCTCGACTTGGACGAGGACTTTGGCAAGGTCAAGATGCCCAACGAGAAGGGCTGGAGATCGCTGCCGAGGTTCATGGGCGGCAGCGGAGCGGCCTAGACTCCCGACGACGATGACGACGACTACTACTATCACTACTACTACAACTACTACTGCGACGACGACAACGACGACGACGACGATGCCACTGTTGCAACACGACAAGGCCACGCTGCTATTCAAAGTTCAAGAGTGAAGCAGCGCCCAAGGCGGTTGGAGGACAGACAAGACACACGACACAGAGAGAGAAAGCAGGCAAGAAGCATGAGAAAGAGAAGAGTCAAGGGAGACAGACTGCCCCGATTCGCTTGGCATCAGACGCGCGGCGTTTAGGGGGAAAACCGAAGGCATTGTAGAAGTTGGTTTTGTGCTTTTTCTTCCTCTTTTCTTTTCTTACTCCCCCTTCGCTCCCCGGACCCGCCGTTCTTACTGTTTGGATTCGTCGGTTTTGCATTTTGGCCGCTGTAATTCCCTGCCCCTTTGTTTGATCCCTTCCCCGCGACCTCTCCCTCGACTTGCATCCCAGCCGGGGTCACATCGCGGAGAGGAGGCCGTCCGAGAAAAAGCCGCGTGGGGAAAACGGCAGCATGTTCTAGATCTCTAGAGGGGTGTTCGGCTCGGCTCGCGGCGGCGTGCGCGTGCCAGACGGATAGACAAGACAAGACAAGACGAGAGGAGCTAGACGTTAGACAGAGAAGCTAGGCATACACTGCAAAGAAGGAACGAAAAAAAAAAGAAGAGGCGGCAGGTAGAGAACGACGGTCGTCGGCTGACGGGTTTGCGCGTAGGCGAGGCCGGGACGGTGCGAGAGTGATCCGGTGATGGCGCGCAGCGCGCGTCAAGGAAAGCAGGCCCCGGCTGCAGAAACGGTAGAGGGTGAGGCGACAGAAGTGCCGAGCGAGAGGATGGGGTCGGGCCCGCGGTGGGGCACGGGACGGGACGGGGCGGCGGCGGCAGGTCGGGGCGGGGCCCGTGACGGCGCCACGGCGGATCAGCGGACCCCTCTCTTTCGCCCTTGCTTCCTCCCTCTTCTGCGATTTTTTCCATTTCTTTTCCTCCAAGGGGGGCCCCGTTTCTTTCCACGTCTTATGTCAGGTGTGTATATACGTGTATCTTTCTATAACTACGGCGGATCCCCTCTTTGCCTTTTTATCCGGTCGACCCCCTTTCTTTTGTGAGGGGGGGGTGAAAAGTTAGATTCGGGTGGGCTGCGCGGTCCTGGCGTCATTTCCTCTGTTGACGGGCTGACTCGCGGGCCTTGGGGCTGGCGGACGGACGGATGAGCATGTGCTGGGGCTGGGACGTGGACGCGGGCGAGGTGCGGCGCTGGGCGTGGGCGACGACACGGGAAGCTGTGCTGAGCTTGCGCCAAGATACAAAGGGAAGCTGTAGCGAGCCTGCGCCAAGATACGGAGGAAAAGCCGTAGCGGAGCCCGGGCGAAGACGCGGATGGGGCCGGGCGCAAGCCTGTATGTACAGTATGTACAGATGTATGTAGGTATGTATGTATGTACGAAGCTGCACGAGGGCAAGGTGACACAAAGTGAGGGCACGCAGCATCGGCCGGGCTGCAGTAGTGCTGGAACCCCTGGTGATGGCGTGCTCGCCGAGTCCGAGCCGTCGCTGGCCGCGGACCTGCGTCTCTCCCCTCTCCCTCGGCCTCAAGGCGCGGCTGCGGCGGTCGACGCAAGCAACGACGGCGGACGGCCCGCAGCTGACGATGAAAAGAGACGGGCGAGGGAAGCCTCGCGACCTGCCGGGACGGGACGAACGGGCAGCGTGAAGCGGTTGCGAGCGCGAGGGCGCTTGGCGAGCCCGCATTAGTCAGCGGCTGACTCGGGCGCTGCATCCGGTGATCCACCCCTCTGACAAACCGAACGTCACCCGGAGAGGCCCCTTCTTCACCGACCAACTCCCTGCGCTCTCCGTCCCTTGTCTTTCCCGCCTCCCTCACACTTTGGTCTTTTCTACACGAACACGGCATCTCTGTATCGGCCTGATCTTGCTTCACCCGCCATTCTTTCGTCCTCGCGGGCATCGTCGGAACCTACCTAGTCGGCTGTGCTTGTTGGCTGCGACACCCCCCCCCCCCCCC
>NJEV01000413.1:0-20562 GCA_002591385.1 Cordyceps sp. RAO-2017
TTCGAGGCACATAATGAACTACAAAACACCCACTCAACTTGCTTAGCCGGACGGTCCCCGCAAAGTGTCAATGGATTCTGATCGCGCTTCCTTTGCTTCGCCTGCACGCCCTTACAGCAGAATGTACTACTTGCCGTTTTATGTTCCTCCGGTACCTTTACGCTTCTCGTGCCTGGTAACGAAATCTACGGTATGTATATTTTATTTTAAATGTACGGCGCATAGTAGGAAGAGTGGGTACGTTCGCCCACGTATGACCTCTCGTGCCTTTGCCTATGTATGTTACCTTTGCCTGTATTGTTCTCACCTCTCTACGTGTAGCTTTTGCCTCGTATGCCTCTTGAACATGAAGCATATGTCTCGAAAGGCACGTAGCTTTTGAGATCCGTGTGACATTAAGAGATACGTGCCTAAAGTATAAGAGGTAAATGCAGAGGCATAAGATGCAGGAAAAGCCAAGACAGTAGCACTGCGAGGCATAAAAGGCCTAACAGCACGGGGACATGTAGACACGAAAGGCGAAGGAACGAGCTTTGCAGAGGAAATAGAGATAAAGAGAAAAGAGGCAGACAGACGCAAGAGAACCAAAGGCATAAGGCAAAGGCGCGAAAGCTACCTCAGGAAAGGCAATAAACATAAGGTAAAGGCGATAGAGGCTTGATAGGTGTTAAGGGGCCAAGGGCTTTCCTCCGTTAGCAACACACGCCTATTGGCCCTCTCGCATAAATAGGTAAGTAGGTGTGAGCCTGGTTCTCGAAGATTAAGTGAAAATACCGGTCGCTTCTTGCCTCGATATATCCCTTATGACTCCCCAAGCCTTCATCAAAAGCTCAAGGTTCTATGCTCATACCTGGCGTGCCGTACGTTTATCCGCTTTCCCCGCTTACCTCATCAGTACGCCGATTAACCCGCGTCCACAATGTTAGTCAGCGCAGTAGGTCATTTGTCCCAATTAACGCGTCTCCTTGGCACGACGCGTCTCACGAAACAACATCCTCTGCACAAGCCCATCGCCAACCTCTCCAAGAAACCGTCATCAACTGTCTGCAGCAAGTGGTGAAACAGGATAGACAAAGCACTTCAGATGCAGGAAGAACATCAGTACCTCGACCTCGTGCGAGAGGTGCTCGATCAAGGAGAGCACCGACCTGATCGGTAGGCAGCCCCTCCAAGACCATTATCTAGCGAGAGGCGATTGCTGACGCTGCCGCAGCACGGGCACAGGCACCTATTCCATCTTTGCTCCACGGCCGCTGAAGTTCCTGCTAAACAAGGACGGCATACCGATCCTACCGCTTCTCACCACAAAACGGGTCTTCCTCAGGGCCGTCGTCGCCGAGCTCCTGTGGTTCATAGAAGGTAACACGTCATCGCTTGCGCTGAGCGAGGCCGGCGTCAAGATCTGGGATGGAAACGGCTCGCGCGAGTTCCTCGACAGCGTAGGCCTGTCGCACCGCGAGTTGGGCGACCTGGGCCCCGTATACGGCTTCCAATGGCGCCACTTCGGGGCCGAGTATGTCGACGCAAAGACCGACTACACGGGTAAGGGCGTGGATCAGCTCGCCGACGTGATACGAAAGCTACGCGAGACGCCCTACGACCGCCGCATCATCCTGTCGGCTTGGAATCCGAAAGACCTTAAGAGCATGGCTTTACCGCCCTGTCATATGTTCGCCCAATTTTACGTATCATATCCGCGGGCCAAGAAATCGCCGACGGCGACGAATGGCCACGATGAGGCTGCCCTGGCCGAGGATGGGCGAGAGGAGAAACCCAAGGGCCATCTGCACTGCCAGCTGTACCAGAGGTCTTGCGACATGGGGCTGGGCGTTCCATTCAACATCGCCAGCTATGCGCTTCTGACTCACATGTTGGCGCACGTCTGCGATTTGGTTCCCGGAAGCTTCACACATGTCATGGGTGATGCGCACGTATACATTGATCACGTCGAAGCTCTTAAGGAGCAGCTGGAGCGCGACCCGCGAGATTTCCCTCAACTTGAAATTGTGCGAGAAAAGGGCGGCAGCATCGACGGCTGGAAGCCCGAAGACTTCGTGGTCAAGGGCTACAACCCCCATAAGTCCATCCCTATGAAGATGTCGGTGTAGGAGAGTCATGAGCACGGATCATTCGAAGGATGTAGGCGGACATGATGACGATGCGATGCTTGGAGCATCTTGCTTTGTACGGATAGATTTCTGCCTCCCTCCTTACTTTTTGTCTTGTATGAGGATAGACACCTTTACTAGATTTTTCACGGTGGCGGCGATGCTGGAGGTACTTTATGACTTTTGATGCCGCATAGTCTACTTTGGCATCGTGTTTCTGCTCTGACTACGTGCCGAACGCTGAGGAGATGGTTTTGATGCTCGGAATGATCACGGTGTCTCCACGTTCTGCGAAGATGCCGGAGGCGGAATAGTCGTAGTTCAGACTAAGTAATATGGACGGAACGCTATACCCAGCTCCTGAATGCAAGTCATGTCATTGACCGGCGGAAGCGAATACATGCACTTCCATATCCATGATGGGTCGGCATAGTCAACTCATACCTATGTTCTTGACTCGCCCAGGCATCGATCTCTCCACAGCAGAGGCCCTAGGCGAGAACCATATGAGTGTCTCTCTCTAATAATAAAGGAAAATAACTATCACGTCGAGGGCGGCTCAAAGGGTGAGTGAGAACTTGCTGTGCGTGAAATCATGCCACAGTACCGATTCCCTTGCAGACTCAAACCTCACCGTTCTCACAACGAGAGGTTGATTGGGCGGCTGCGACGGTGCATGCTTGTCAATGGCAAAGCCTGTGTGGCAGTCTATCCAAGGCTCTCCTGAAGTCAGAAGGCAAATGTCAAATGTCAGACGGCCACAGACCAGGAATTTGGGCTGCATTTAAGTGAAAAAACACAGATTCGGTGACGACATCTTGGGAAGCTTAAGCAGACCAAGGTGGAACAGGTCCGAGACTTCAACACATATCGCAGCATCCAGGCTGGGGGTCTTCCAACTGTCCCCCTTGAATTGGCGCTAGGTGACCAAATGCGGTGATAACCCGGGGCGGACCGGGATTCCGCTCTATGATTGATCATTCGGTCAATGCAGCGCCGTGGCTGTGAGAAACTTATTATGAGGTATCCTGCACGCATGTCCGAACTTCTTGTGAGACATGAACAGACATAATGAGCTGTGACGACTGCCGACTTGAAACACATCGCTAAGTCGTCACATTATACTCCATATGTCGGATGACTAGTAATGATCGTGGATTCTACGAACACCGCCACATGTATCTAAATGATTCCTACTTTCCTACGTGGACAATTCTCCAGTGTTCATTTTGCTGCGCTCGGATTATCAACGAATTGCCTCAAACTTGACGTGGTCCCCTTACTCCCAGTCCTCACGTACGCTGGGGAAGACGTATTGGAGTTGAGGTAGCATTTACCTGGGGGCCTGGAGTGATCTACGTCTCAATTCCGAGCTAGAAACGGTCTCTAACACTGCAGCCAATGAAGCCGCCAGTGACCACATCCATTGGGGCCTGCTACGCACCTCTAACCTTCACGGACCGGCATTGGTGATTCAAGTCCAGCCTGCGTCATGTGTAGCTCCAGCATTCCAGAAGTAACCCCTACCTTGGCTCGACTAGGTCTACCAACCAGGCCCAGGATCGGAGACATAAAACCCCGTTTTACATCCGTTCTACGTGACATGAAATGGAGTGTAACGTGCTGCACTCACGCAAAGGTGACCCGAGTCCAGCCTTGTCCAGACCTCGGACGAGTTGGTCCCCTGCTGAGATAATGTCGAACGATGAGAATTTTACCGAACTGCCCCAAGTCGTTGGTGAATCACGAGTAGGCGGGCACGGAATCAGCATATATGCTCAAATCCCCTCAGCAGATCTCCCGGATCCGATGAACTAACGGCTGAGAACTTGAAGACCGTGCCGGAATAGTCGCCGACGAGGTGCAAGTCAAGTCAGCCTCACCGTCCGCGAAGCTTTGCCCGCCGCCACTATGCTCTCCAAAGTCATTGCTTCATGCCTGATCCTGGGGTCGGCCCTGCTGGCAGCAGCCGACCCATACCCGGTCGTGGGGCTCAGGCCGGCGGGGGGGCGTATTCCCGTGAGGCGCAACATCGACAATCTGTTTGCGGAGAAGGGTCCTCAGTGGTATGATGAGACGATCTCAACGCATGTTTCGCAGCATGTATTCTGACGGAGATGCCCACAGGGACCTTTACATCCAGGCCTTGTCAGATATGTATTCGGTCCGCGCTTCGGACCCGTTGTCCTATTTCCAAGTTTCAGGTACGGATCAAGCCCATGCCGGGAATGAATTTCGTCTGCTCATCGGTAAAAAACCATATCAGGCATCCACGGCCAGCCGTATGTGGAATGGAACAACACTGGTAGAAGGAACAACAACGGCTGGGGTGGCTACTGTCCCCATGGCGTAAGCGCTCTCTGCCGGTGAAGTCGATGTTTTGATAAGACGAGAGCTCAACCCGAACTACCTTGTAGGAAACCATATTCCTACCCTGGCATCGACCATACGTGATTCTTTTCGAGGCAAGTGTCAAGTCCTGGTTGTCGTTAATACATGTATTAGAGGGCCTCCAAACGTCCAGTCGCTGACAAGGAGCTCTACATATAGCAAATCTTGGGCGAGCACGCGAACAGAATCGCCTCAAGGTATCCGCGAAACGTTCGGAACCGCTACAAGCAAGCCGCCGCCGAGCTCCGGGCTCCGTTCTGGGACTGGGCGGCTACCAGTGCAGTCCCTCCGGCGACCGTGCCGGCCTTCGTCGCCATCAACACTCCCAAGGGCAGGGCTCAGGTCCGCAACCCGCTTTCGGGATACGTCTATCCGCCCGCCGCGTTCAGCGGTGAGTTCGGCAACTTCAGGCCCGAGTTCGGGCCCACGATCCTGCATTGCCCGGCCCCGAACCGCTATCCCCAGTCGGCCAACGCTTTGCTCAGGGCCGCCAACTTGAAGGAACAGGTGGTGAGTTTTCAGAGGCCTGCAATTCTTTTTGGCGAGAAAGCCCGGCTGCTGAACGGCCTCGCGTTTGCCGAATCCAGTACAATTCGTTTGTCTACTCCCAATCCTTTGAAGACTTCAGCTCTACGGGTGGGAACGGCATCAGTATAGAACAAGTGCACAACACAATCCACAGGGAGTCTGCCTGCGGCGAACAGTTTTCCGAGCAAGATGTCGCCGGTTTTGACCCCCTATTGTGGGCTTTCCCCCAAAGCCGAAGTTATGGAAGGGCAGAGAGCTGATGGCAGAAAATCTCCAGCATGCTTCATCACGCCAATGTTGATCGCCTCTGGGCTTTCTGGGAGGTCATCAGGCCCAACCTGGCCAGCTTCAGACGGCCCTACGCCGGCCATTCCCGATTCACCACGCCCGCCGGCACCATCATCAGACCGAACTCTCCGCTTCAGCCCTTTTTTGCGCCACGAGGTGTGCCGCACACGTCCGATAGCGTGGTGTCGTTCCGCAAGTTCGGATACTCGTATCCTGGTCTAGAGGACGGCGGGTCACAGGAAGAACAAAGGCATCACGCCATCCGACACATGCGCGAACTCTACGGCGAGACCCAAGATGCCCCCCGACACGCATCGCGCCAGATATTCATGGCACACATGAACATCAACGTTGAGGATATTCCCTTCAGGCCCGCCCAGATCCACGTCTTCCTCTGCGGTCGCCACGCGGGCAGCATCCCCGTCCTGAGCAAGCCATCGCACGGACGCTTGCACGGAACCGTTCCGCTTTCGAAAGCTATCAAAGAGTGCCGTCGGCTTGGTCGCGATCCCCGGAAGCACACCGGTCTCCGGATCATTGGGGTACGTGTTGCGACCTCCTGACATTCATGCACACGACTACATGACATGCCTCAACGCCTGGGAACGAGAACTGACGTCTCAACGCAAACAGCCTGGGAACAGGGAGATTCCCATTTCATCGATTCGCAGCCTGACAATGGAACTGGAGGACTTCAAGGCGACTCCACCTTCGTCGGACGAAGAGCTCCCAGCCCTTGGGCCTCGACATCGGGTTCCGGTTGATATGGAGCAGTCACACGCGCCGATTGAGACGGAATATGAGGAGTCAGATGGAAATTCTGGCGGGGCGGGCGACGAAACCTCGGACGAGTCCGGGGGCTATCAGCAAGATGACGACTACTAGAACCTGAGAGAACGGTCCATTCTACATGTCAAACTAAATCAGTCCGCCTCATGTCAGAATCAGGTGTAGTTTGGTAAGACAATCTCACCGCCATGGTACGGCGATGACCACAAAATAAAGTGTCAAAGGGCATTCGAGCGGCCCTCGCGTCTGGTAGCCCGTGACCATACGTGTGTCTGTCCCAACGTTCAATGAACCCATATGTACACGTAGCGATCGCAAATATGAAGTGCCGTGAAACGGGGCAGAAAATGAGCCGCTCTTTTCGCCGTTACTTTTCTACGCTAGTAATCTATGTCCATATTCATTGGAAGATGTGTCTCTTCAGGTTGAGAACAAGCTCCATGCCAATCCTACCTTTTGCAAGACAGCAGAAGCCAGACCACTTCCAGTGCAGCCGCGGGGAAATTTATGGCTTGCCGTTTTGAAATTGAATAGGATATATGGGGGCGCCATGGGTCGTCGAGAAACCGCAGGCAGGTAGAATGGTTTATCTGGCCATCGTGTGTCACGCACATACGACCAGCTCGATGGAATGATAGGGTACATAACGTCTTCAAGTATATACGTGGATATTGAGACGTGCGACTACGACTTTGAAGTTCGGATATTTCATACACTTGAAAAATTCTACATGCACGCGTCAAAAACCGTGTGCGGCCTGTGTCTCGTGCTGCCCTCAATGTACAAGACGTCAATCTGAAGATTGTTTCAAGATTCTTTTAGGCACATATATCCTGGCGTACACGGCTGACGAAGTGAACGTCTCAATACCACGAGTTCTCAAGGCCTATCGTGGCCCTACATCGACACCATTGACGACCCGGCACTTTCTGAGTCCGCGACGGCTGGCTGCATGAACGCCTGAGTTCGTGTATGGATACGCAGAAGGCATGAGAGACGCTTCCGCGAGGAAATGTGCTGTATGTGTAGAAAGAAATCATCCTCTCAGACTGCAAATCCTCCCGAGTTCTTCTGCCTCGGCTCTCCCGCCGCCTCGAACGTCCCGTTGGGGAGCAGTCGTAAGGCCTGAGCGGTGCTCTGCCCAGGCGCCACCCAGCTCACGTTATGATGTAGAGTCTTCATGTAAAAGACGGTCGAGTTATCGAAGGCGTACTCGAACGACACCCGGTTCGGAACCAGCTGGTCGTGAAGCCGGGGTTGGGCCAACGCCTGAGCCGCGGTCATGTGCCCGTCCAGGAGGTGGATGGCGTTTTGGATGGTGGCAGTAGTTATACGGCTCCCGCCGGCGGCGCCGATGGCGAAGAACAGCCGGCCGGCGGGGGACTCGGCTATGATGGGCGAGATGGACGACAGCGGCCGCTTGCCCGGACGGATGAAGTTGGCCGGACTCGGAGCCAGGCCGAAGGAGTTGTTGTGGCCGGGGATGCTGAAGTCGTTCATCTGGTTGTTCATGGGAACGCCCGTCTCGGGGACCATGAGGCCGGAGCCGAAGAGGAGATTGATCGTCGTCGTTAGCGACACGGCCAGACCGCTCGCGTCGGCCGCCACGATGTGCGACGTCCCGGCCGACTCCGTCGTCTGCAGCCGGTCCGGGTCGTACCAGGAGACGTCCTGGGTGGTCAGGTCGGAGATGCGGCTGCGCAGGTAGGCGCCCCTGGCGGGCGAGACCATGTCTTCGGTGAAGTTGGCCAGGCCGCGGACGAAGGACGGGTCGCCCAGCCGGGCGCGTTGGCCGTAGGCGAAGCGGATGGCCTCATCGAGGCGGTGCGTCGACAGGTTCTTGTGCGCCGGATTGCCGAAGCCGTCGTAGCCGCCGAGGATGTTGAGCGCGCTCAGGGCGACGACGCCGCTTGACGGCGCGTTGCAGCTCGTCAGTCTGTAGCCGCGGTAGTCGAGATGGACAGGCTTTCGGTGGGCGACTTTATAATTCCGGAGGTCCTCGGCCGTCATGATGCCGCCCCGGGCCCGTATCGCGGCGACGGTGGCCTCGGCGATGGGGCCCGAGTAGAAAACATCGGCGCCGCTGCCGGCGATGGCCTCGAGAGTGTCGGCATATCGCTTCCGCGTCATCCTCTCTCCCAGCTTCACGCGACTCCCGCTGGGGGCGAAGTCGATGGCCCAGGACGGGTCTTGGGTCAGAAAGTCGTTGGATTGTGATGATCCCATGTTCTTGACCAGGTCCTCCGTCACCGTGAAGCCATGGCGGGCGAGCTCGATGGACGGCGACACCACCTGCGCCCAGGGCAGCCTCCCGTATTTCCGGTGAAGATACTCGGTTCCCCTCAGTTCTCCCGGCACGCCGCTGATAGCAGGCATAGAGGCACGCGTCAAAGATTGGGCACCAGACGGCACGGAAGCACAGCTAAGCATACCTGGCGAGGCCCCCGTACAAGCTGGCCTCGGTGTCGTTCTCGTACATATCCTCGAAGGCGGCCGCGGGGGCCATCTCTCTGAAGTCGACCGTCTCGTAGGAGCCATCGCCGGCGCGGACCGTCATGAAGCCACCTCCGCCGATACCGCTATGGTACATGGCAACGGTGCCGACGCAGAAGACGGTGCCGACGAGGGCATCGGCCGCGCTGCCCCCCTCCTGTAGAAGCTTGGTCCCGACCCTGCTGCAGAGGCTGCTCTCAGACGCAACGGCCCCGAGTCGGGGTATGCCGTCTCCGAGTCCGGCCGCCTCCGCCCATGGGAGCAAAGCGGAAACGACGGGGAGCAGCAGCACACGGGCGGCCCGCCCGATCGAGAGTGAGGCCATTGGTCCACGATAAGATGATGGATGCACTTGAAGCCCTCGAGTCCGCCACTTGCTTCGACTTCCACGCCCGCGTTGCAAGGAAGAGGGGCGGGGAAAGAGGGACGGTCAGACTCACTCACAGCCAGCCAGGCGGGCAGGGAGAGAGACTGGTGCGATTGATTGATCCCTGCGACCTCACCAAAGAACCCCTCTCGAGTCTACTGTAATTGGCACGGTCTAGCGCACTACTTGAGTGGAAGAGTCTTAAGATTTCATTCTTTTCTTTTCTTCTGTGTCTCGACGCCCCAAGTCTAGTTTAGTGTCAAGTATATGTTCTCCTGAGGACGTGGAGGCTAGACATGCTGGTCCCGCGAGGTGAAATGCCTCACACTCAGTTGTTCGTTGGGTCGCCGCTGCGGGACTAAACCGAGTGGCTGGGTGGAAGAGAGCGCGGAGAATTGGCCACGTCAAGTTATGCAAGGTTGCTAATGCGCCCGTTATCGTAGACGGCTTCTCGGCAATACCGCTGTCCGTCCACGCGGCACGAGAGCGCAAGTCAGCATGTTCTGCTGATCGTCTCGGCCCGCGGCTGGCACACGCTGAAATGTCTCAGTCGCACAATGTCTATACAATCATCTGAGTCCTGCATACCCAGCGGAGACAATTATTTTATTTTTCTGTAAGAATCGTTTTCGCAACTCAGATATGTGCGGTGATGGGAAATTCTGGGGTGACTGAGGGAGGAAAGGAAGGACATAGCGTCGGCCGTCCACGTCGGATCGGATTTGTTGGTATCATCCTAATTTTGGTTGTTGCGTAATGACTGGTAACATCGGGCCGATGATTACACTCACTGGTTCACAAATCTACTGTCTGCTCTGATCCCTGTCTCGAAGTAATTGGTCCCTTTACTCTTCTCGTGCCTCTTTTCGGTGGGAGGCTTATCTGGGTTTAATTATGTACAAGCCCTTACCCCCTCTTCCGTGGACTTGAGCGCTATATCCGCAGTCAGAGCATAAAGACGATAGGGAAAAGACTAGCCCTAGCACGAAAGTGCGTTGTAGTTACATCGACCTTCAGCTGTGCTCTCGACGTTGGCCGGCGTTATGTGGCTGCGGAGCTCGGCAGCCACAAAATCGAAGGACTGGTTCTCATGGTTTGTGTTGGCGAACTTAACCTTAGGATCGCTGACGAATTTATGGCGGCATCAACGTCGCTCAATTCGCGGCAGGCAGTGCAGCATTCGCGCCCGGGCTCGTCGGTATATGCACATATAGGTAGAGTCAACTTGAATTGAGGTTGAGCCCGACATCATCGGCGAACTGAGAGCGGCAATACCCAGCCTGAGATCCCCCGCTCCGAGATAAAGGGATACCTGATCCACCACGGGCACACCTGACCGGTGTTGTTCTGGCAACAAAAGGACGCTCTTGACTAGCGATGGCTTTTGACCGTTGGCCACGTGGTTGGGTGGCAGACGCTCCGCTTGCCAACACCAGTGGCAGTTTGCACGACGGCGACTGGGTCGCGGCAATAAGGTCTGAGTCACGGCGGCCTAGGCGATGTACGGCGCCATTGTGACTTGCTTGAGTGAAGGAAGAGCAGATCCCGAATAAGGTCCAAGGGCAAAGTGCATGTGGTGAGGCCGGAGGGCTGCGGAGCTCTCCACAGAGATTCTGAATGGTACGGGAGCACGAAAAGATGTCGGAGGCCGCTAGAGGTCGATTAGAACCAATCTAGCCACTGCTGCTGATGCCTACACGTGTATACATACACAGATATCCCACCTTCCCAGTCCACAAACGACCTTACATCGTCATTGGTACAGAGTGCATAGGGCTGCACTCCACGGCTCGGGAGTCGACTCGGAATCAGTCGCAGCTCTTGCATGTATCCTTAGTGCATGCCGTCTCATGTTGATTCTACTCTCTATTGTGCGTTGTGCGACACTATAGGTACGTAGTGTCAAACAATCCGTTGTTTCGCTTTCAACTCTTATTGGCCATATACTTCCCGTCTGAGCAACTATCCCTTCCTGTGCGGCGATTTCTTATCGTCTGGTGGCCCCCTAACTACATATTGTTGAACTGAATCCCGCTTGGTGGGGCGAATAGGTTTCCCAAATGCCCGGTCTGCTCGCCTCCTCGATTTTAGTACTTGCCCAAACGTCTTAGAAGTCCCCTGCTACTCACCTTCCAGGTCCTCGCTGCTCTCTGCAGATCTATGCGGCACGTGCTCTCTCGGTCTTTCGACTCACCCTCGCATGACCGTTCCGACCCTTTTGGGCACGACTTACGTACCATCGCTACATGTACAAACATAGGACTTGGAGTCCTTGAAACGTTGGGCAGACTGTATTGCCCTCTATCTCTATCTGTTTCAAACAACAGGCTAGGCCGCTGGGGGGACGGGTGGATGTACCAAAAAAACAAAGATATATTGGGCCCCCATTTTCTGGAAATTGCAAGATATTGCTCCTTCACTGCATACATGCGGTCCTCATAGTTGAAATTTACGAACTATAGCATATATGTATATATGAAGATAGTCTCTCTTTTTCTACGCTATATCTATTGTTCCGCGAATAACAGGCAAAAGTGAGGCTCTTTTGGGGGCTGATATGATTTTGGTCTCGTCATGGCAGCTATGCATGTAGGCTCGTCAAAAAAGACGATCTGACCCCGAGAACTTTTGCTGTCAAGCCTCGCTGCCGCCGTCTGCTTCTGGCGCCGCGCCACCGCCGGAACACTTATCAGCACGCATGCAGTCTATATAGCTTTCGATGGCGGTTACTGATAAACTAGGTAGGTAGCGCCCGTGTATCCATGCGGTTTTTAAGGTTCCAGTCCTTGGCCTGCCATTAGGCAAGCCACTAAAACCACATGCATTCCCAATTTCAACAACATCAGGAACATGAACTGTCCGTAACCCTTGTAGTTGTCGATCAGTGTCTACGTGCTCAGCTATTCCTTGACCTGCATGACCAACCGGGCTGGCGGCAGCTTCACTGATTTCCCTGGAGGCTGCCAATTATCTGAACTATCGCAACGAGCCCAAAGCCAGAGAGGCCACCCTAATGGAGCATCTGTTGGAGCGTTCCACTTTTGCCTATTGGCGCGACCTGAACTGCAAGCACATACATACATGTAAAGCCGGGCTCAGTTGATGGCATAGGTAAACGGGCAACTTGAAGTTCAGAGACACTGTGTACTCCCAGGCTCTCTTTCTTTTATATCACATTCAGTTTCGTTGAATGTTTTAAGCTGCGGTCAGTTTTTGCGCTCCACACACTCTCTCTGTATTGACGTCCAGGGCATGCATATTCTCGACTTGAATTGAGTCCGTTTATCCAATTACATAATTATATGAATCAGATGCTCAAGTACCCACCCATCAAGCAGCCTCGAATCACGTGATACAGCAGCCCCTTGCAACATCGGGCAGGCACGCTTACGGCTGACGACAGCCTCCTTTTCATCAATGGCACATGACCAGCCTCTCACCGCATCTCTTTGAGCACATTACGCAGTGCTACTTCATCATGAATATTTCCTTGAAAGTCAGGGCCATGGATATAAAAACAGAGACAGTATCTTCTGAATGGCTTCATCTCCTCGAGAACATGAAATCCCCAGGCTCCCAATTGAGCACCTACAAGTCGCTTGACGGGCTCGATGATTTTCCATGCCTCAGCTTCCTGAAACCACTGATCTGGCAAGAGATCCGAACCTGGGTCCGGAACGATAGCAACACCATGTCGGTAGTCACGCACGAGGGCCTTCAGGGACCCGGACGCCTCTACCTCGGCGGCATGAATCACGCACTTAACGACGAGCTTCTAACCGAAAATGCAATCTGCGCCGTCATCAGCATTCATCCTCCCGATCTGCTGGCTTGGGATGAGAAGGATTCATCGTATGGATTGCGTCGATATGGTTCTGAGGGCTGTCCGGTACAGCATCACCTGATGGTGCCGCTCGAGGACAACTCAAACTCGAATCTGATCGACTACTTCGACAACACCTACCATTTCATTCGCAAACACCTCAATTCTGGCCATAATATACTGGTTCACTGTAAGTCGGGCAGATCGCGCTCGGTTGCGGTGGTGATTGCCTTCTTGCTCCGCAAGCAGTACGAGACGATTATAAAACCTCAAGGTGTTGCCGCCGACGAAGCCCTGAAGAGAATGGACGAGTATCGCGAAAGGGCAACGGATATCATTCGCCAGCAAAGACTTCCCGTGATCATCATCATGGACCGATTCTTTGAACTGCTCAAGATCTACGAGCTGCAGCTGATTGGGCATCCGAACTGCATGCGCCAAGGTGGGCTGTTGAACCCAGGCCCGGTGCCCCTGCCCGCTCAGAAAAGCGAAGAAAAAGTGAACGTCAAGGGCGGAGCGGCTGTTCTCAAGATATGCATCGCAATAACCTTTTACAAAAACAACCAAACGCCGTTGAAGTCGGTCGTGCAACGCCTATTCGAGCTGGACCAGACGTATTTCTACGAGCTGGAAGGGTCGGAATATAAAGGGCGCTGCTATAAGCAGTCGCTACATGCTCACCGAGGAATCTTGAGGTTCTATACCCATTTTGCTAAAGAATATGACATAGCGATCCCGCCCGCAATCCTTTATCTTATATAGAACGTTCACACGTGTGTTAGGTCAGAGTACGTAGATTTTCGACTAGAAGGTTATAGATTTAGCAAGCATTGTCTACTCGTTACGCAAAGTCATACATCTCCATATACATGTATGTACATGTAATCAGCACCGATGGCGCAGCTTTCAATCAGGGCGTTCTTCTTTCGCTAGGGCAGGTCGGCTGGGCCTGTGGAACACGACATAAGCTCCTATGTGCAATACATGTACTGCAGTACTTGAGGGGCCTCGACACCGAGGACTTATGTCTTGGCTTAGAGCAACTTGAAGCCATCAGTCCTTGATTGCTCACCCGTTACCTCAAGTTGCCACTTTACCGTGCTACGTCGTCCAGCTTGCAAGTCTAATGCCTTCCCCGCCATGCATAATATTGACTGACTGGCCGACCGTATCTATAGCGACTGTGCCACCGTCCTCGTGGGCCTCGCAGTCTTGCTCGATATCCGCGTTGTATCCAACAAGGATTATGCGCTGCCATTCGAGGCAAAAGTCGGTAGTATGGACCCCTTGGCTGCATCTTTGCCCTCTTTATCCGCGCTATTTACGGCCACCTGCTTGCGCTCTAGTAGGGAGTCCAACAGAAATTGTAGCAGGGGCCTCTGTTCCTTATCGCATTCTTACTGTACATTCGGCAACGGAGGTGTTTGATTCGCTGCTGCCCATTGGCAATACGATCCCATTTACACCTGTGTGATACATGTGCTTTGCCCCGTCCCCATGTGTTGTCGCTGATAACGGCCATCCAGACGTCTATAGACTGAGAACATCTTGCCCATCGAATGTTCCTGCACCGAAAGCCGCCCAAAGCGATCGATTAATAGTGGGCGGGTGCCAGATAGGTATATACGTAACTTGACAATATGAACATATAGGAGTTAAGAACCGCACATTGAAACAGAGTTCTTAGCACGTATGAGTCGATCCTTGAAATACAAGCTGGGTCCAAAACAATTTTGAATTCGAAAGCAGTCTCAAAGATAGCTATGTTTTGTCTCGTATCCGAAAGAGTATAGACGAATTCGGCTTGGGTATAGTGGACGAACGGAAATGAAACGTGCGAGAGGTGGCTTGATCGGCCAATTTGATGTCGTAATACGTGACCACATGCAAGACCAGGAGCTTCAATATCAGAGACGCGTAAAATCTCCCGGGACTGCAGATTATTAGTCCTTTTTGCCTTTGACAAACACTGCAAGTAGCCAAAAGTGCGTGGATAGGCAATCAATGGAGGTCAAGATATCTCACCAAGAATGTCTTCCCAGTCCCCACAAAGGATATGTCGGCTCGGCGTCAGAAAATCGACTCCGGCTACCCCTTTTCGTTGACAAACGCTGTTCACTGCTTCCCATGCAAGTCTCCCCATACGTGATAAATCTCCATGGAGAAAAGACCGTGCTTTGGGCATAGACAATCTCGTCCCGCATGATGGCTTGGGATGGTACACATGCCACATCCCCTGGGAGAATGTGCGTGCCGTCGCGAAAAGTAAAGGGCTTCAGGACTTTCCGACGCACCGAGATTGAATCGGAAGGGTGGAGACGCGAAGACTCCTTGAGGAACGCGTCAAGGAGCGGCGCATCCTCAATAGCCGCTGCGGCTGCCGTTGAAAAGGCATCGCAGTGCTCGTCACCAACGTCGGAAGTCAGACGAAAGCCCAGATGGAGAGCAAGCTCCTGTCTGATATGCTCAACGTATTCAACATGCTCGCAGAGATCTTCTAATAAGTATACCGCGGTGAGGGCCGGCTGATGTACAGCCGCGAGCCAGGTACCGAGAAGCCCCTGTACTATCTTCTGAGAGGGCCAGTCGTCTTGTCGATTGTTTGTGCTTGCATCAACGAAGAACTGGATGCAATCCAGCGGCCTGATGACTCCTGCGTCGGCGCTCTGCCTCTCTCTGGCCCGGCGAAGGCGATGCTCAACCACAGGGGTGAGATGGCTGACCATGGCTTTGGTGGCTCGATGGTTACGCATCAGTGCTGGGGCGAGGATTGGGTGAATAACTGACGGCAACAGACGCAAAACCTTGGCGGCAAAGAACGTATCCTCGGGATATGCGAGGGCGGCCTCGAGAAAACTCGAGTTGGCGGCGAGGTCTGGACCGAAGAAGACGAGGGTGTTGGCCGCGGTTATGAGTTTTTTGGTCAAAGTGAAGCTGGGAAGCCGCACCCAGCCGTCATTGTTCTTGTTTGTGCTCGTGGCAAACTCATGATCAAAGGTGCAGCAAAGGATCTTGGAAAGAGGGGAGCTGAGCTCCGGTAGGTGGGACCGAAGGACAACTCCGAGGATACGTGTGTGCAGACTGTCATTTGCTTTCATATTGTCCAGGATTTCCAGGCCATTCATAGTATGCTTTGGTATGAACATCTAATTATGGTACATATAAGCGGGCAAGCTGATTGAGAGAGCAGCGAAGCCCATCCCCATATACCGGAACTTACATCTTTGAACAAGGCATGAAATGAGAGTGTCTCTTGCGGCGCACAGATCAGCTCGCGTATGTGGTCTATGGTTGAGAAATGAATAAAGGACGTTTCCGGTGTTCGAATGGCAAGAGGAATCCCCGGACGCTATGTTTGTTCGCAATTAGTACTATTGACACCCGGACGCGAGGATGCGTACGTAGTTCTCCAGCAGTATATCAGGCTCTCTCCACAAGTATGAGAGGCCAGGAAACGGCCATTTTAGCCAAGCTGAATTGCCAACAGTTGACACGTTCGTACGTTCCTTGACAATGGGGCAAAAGCGTTAGAGCGAACAAAATCTCTGAAACGCGGCGCAGCGTTGAGCGCGAGAAAACACACCTTTAGCTCCCAGCGTTCTTGATAAAGCCAGTGAAGCCTCCAAAAGGCCCATAGATACAGCAAGCAAGCCCAAAGGGGAGGGGCCGTCGAGATTAGCAATTTCACTATAGACATGGCATCAGAGTAAGATGGACCGGGGGCAGCATCTCCTCGTCGAGAGAAGCTTTCGCCAAGGGCAGTCAGGCTTTCGCAAAGCTGTGACATTTTAAAAGTCAGAAAAATTGGCATAGGACGCGTAGTTTCCCCGAGGTGCACCTGACGCGTGCAGTAAAGTATACATGTAATATGACATGTTACATACTGCCATAAATTGTAAGCCTCTCCCGGCCGGTCTAATCATACCGAGCATGAGGCACGCATTCATACGAGAGATATGGCATCTGGTTTAAAAGCCGTTCGGAAGCTGCGGAGCGGAGTATCAAGTAGCCTGGGTATAATACGCCAAGTGTGCCACTAAGTTTTGCCGTTTTGGCGGACTGGTAGGCATTTAGTAGTAATGTGTTCAAGGCTTCGACGGTCTAGAAACACCTTCAGACTACCAGAGCCTCAAGCACGAGCATCCAATCGATACGTCCATTAGGCAGGTACGCAGCGACATGATGTCTGTGTTTTATACTCGCGGCTTTTTTCATTCTATCTCGATTGGGCGGTATACTCCAATTTTGGTTTGAGAGTACACAATGTTATCACCGCTGTGATGCTGATACAATAATCGCAAACGACGGGCTGCCCAAGCTGGACATCAGGCCCGGAGCCTGATTCAGCATTTATGGATGGCCTTGCAGTCTGCGACATTGAAGACTTGGATGATATAAGCATGACAGGCAACATTGATAATTATTCAAAATGCGACGAGGCAGGCGTTGTTTCAGGCTTGGCAGATGGAAGAAAGAGGGCGCAGATTTCAGAGACAGCTCTTCTGTAACTTGCCACCCACGTCTGTATTGCAGGAACTCGGAAGTGCCAGAGGAGAGGCCGTCAAAACGATGGATTACGCCGGTAATGCCTTGGGGCATCAACGATGAACAAATTGTAAGCATATAACAGATGTCTCGGGGGCACCGGCGTTCCTGCTGATTGCGGCAAAACCTTCTCGTGTACAAGTCGACCTCTGTCTTAAGACGGATTGTCTTTCCCCAAAGTCGAAAGGCAAAGACATTTTGGGTGGGATTAAAGAGCTAGCAACTTGAACAATAACCTCCGGCATGCCCCTGGTTTCAGACAGTCTTCTTTGCTCGCTTGGTCTCTTCGACGAGCCACTTGCCCGCAATGGCGAGGCCCTTGGCCATGCTCACCCTCGGCTCGTAGCCAAGCACTGTCCTGGCCTTATCCCCATTGACGGCACGACTAACGGTGGTCAAGTAGATGGTTTCACGGGTAATAATGGGGTGATACTTGCCCTGGGTGCGAAGCCAGGTGATCCATTCGCTGATGCCGGCAAACATCAAGGCTATATGTACGTGTATCCAGATAGGGACGATTTTAACATCTTTGGGCCGCACCGGCAAGCCGACGGATGCGAAAATAGCCCGTTGAAACTCCTAGAACTCGACGGGCTCGTTATTCGTAAGTAAGCAGGTCTCGCCGTTGACACGCTGCCTAGGTACATGTAGTTTATCCGTACGGGTGGACGATGGCCTGGGCGGCCAGCAGGTGGCCGTCGGCAACATTAGTGACATAGACGCTTTACGGTCTCTGCAGCTGAAACTTTGACGACTCTGAACCCATCACGTTGCTAATAGGATCAAATACCTTTTATGTCGCGGTGTCTGGTGGCGACAAATTCAAGTTACAATCGCTTCTCTGCGATGTAGGGCGGTTCAAGAGATAGTACATCTTTTAATTAGATTTTTTTTATCATCTTGCACACATACAACTTAAGTATGGTCGGCCATTTGATCCAGTGCGAGAGTACCAACCTATCACTTGACCCAAGAACAAATTGGTCCTTTCTGCTCAATCTCGGGGCGCAGTTTGTCGCGCAAAGTCAGATCGCATGGGAGCACCAACCTACCCTACAGTCTTGGGGGTAATGGGCCGATGGCAAAAGTCAATGAAAGCTGTTGTGAAAGCAGACGGACACTCGTCAGCTTCTCAATACCAGCGCGAACGATTCTCTCGCTCGTACGCGTCCTCTGAATACCCATCCCACTCGTTCTCCATCGTGCGAGCGTCAATGGGGCTCTTGGTCCCCATGTCAGACCTACGAAGAGCCCTGAACTCGATGGACTGGTAGTCGAGCCATGCCTCGACCCGGCCATAGCCCAGAAACTTCATCCAACCTCGGTGGCTATCTCCGTAGAAGATGGGGCCCTGGTCTTCACGGCCACGCCACTCAAAGGGTACACGGCTGTCGCCCGAGGGCCGCCAGGGCCGTTCGGGGAAGAACATGACGCCCTGGACGACGCCCAGATCGAACCGGCCCCAGAGGCTGGATCCGGCCAGCGTGAGCACGAGATCGAAGTCGGACTGGTAATGGGACCATTGCGAGTCCACATAGGGGCATTTGACGCCGTACCGGCCGTTGAGAAGGCCGATGGATGACGGAATGCCGACCGTCGCCCGGGGACGACTTGCTTTGTCTTGATCGTGTTCGGTGTATGGCGGAGGGGCGTCGTCATAGCCGTCGCCGCTGTCACAACCATCGCCGCTGCTGTCATAGCCGTCGCCGTAGCTGTCGTGGCCGGAATCGTAGGCAGGCATTGACGGGGCGGGGATCCGGCCCCGGGCCGCGAAGGCGCCGCTGCGCCGTGCTGTCTGCTTGGTCCGATAGGTTGTCGGAGGCGCAGCTGGAGCCGCAGACGATGACGGCTGGACCGCGTTGCGGCCAAGCCCCTGTGAGTGGCCGCCGCGCGAGCATCTCGCCGTCTGCTTCTTGACGGGGCTAGGTTTTGTCTCAGAGGAGGGGGCCGCCTTTGTCGCCGGCGCTTTCTTGTCAGCCGCTTTCTTTGCGGTCGCACCAGTTTTCGAGGGCGTTGCCTTGGCGGTCTTCTTGGCAGGTGTTGTTTTGGAAGAGGCAGCTGTCTTGGTGGAGGCGGCCGTCTTAGTAGAGGCGGCCGTCTTGGGCTTCTTGGCAGCAGACGGAGCCCCCAAAAGGGACTGGGCCTTGGAAAGCATGTCAGAGACATCGCCGAAGTCATCGGTAGTCAAACTGATATTGACCTCCATCTTTCTCTTGGAGCCAGCCGCGCTCTTGGGCGTCGCCGTCGTCGCCGTCTTCGCCGCCGCTGTCGTCGCCGCCTTCTTAGCCTCGCGGTTCTTCTTGTTCCATTCCTTTTTCAGCTCGCCCTCGAGACGGGCGAGATTCGGCGGCACCGCCAACTTGCCGGCGTTGACGGCATCGAATAGTCGCATGCGCGCGACCGCCTTGGTCTTGGAGGGCGGCAGGCCGTAGTGGCGCAGCTGGGCCTCGAACCAATGCGCCGGATGGTCGCGCTCGTTGCCCGACGAGAAGTGCGCCTTAAGCTCGGCCTGCGTGGCCCGGCGGTGCCGCTGGAGCGACGCCTGCGCAAAGAACTCGCCGTCGGAAAAAGCGAAGCCCTCGGCCGATACTGGAGGCGTGCCTTGCCAGGCTGACAAGTCAGCCGAAGCGGAGGTGGACTGCCGGGGCATCGCTGAAGAGGGCTGGAGATATGTGATCCTCTCGTTATGTCCTGGATTCGCCCTGCTGCTTGCCGACTCGGTATGCAGATATCGAGACTTGGCGTCGACAGATGAAGGTGAAGGATCAAGGAGCGGGTGATGATCAAAGCGAAGAGGGGAAACCGACTGCCTCTGGCGAAAATTCTCCCTCTTCTTCTCCCCCTAGCCCGCTCCGTCCGCCCTCCCCCAACTGCCAGGCCCGGATCTCCTCATCCTGGCGGCCTCAATCTCGCTCTCCTCCACCTGCCATGACTCATGAGTATCATGGCTTGTCCTTGGTACCCACACGGAGAGGGACAAGATGCCCGACAACGCGTAATCGATACCTAGGTTGACTTTGAAATAGCTACTAGGTACTACATGTAGACTGTAGTACTAGTAGTGGTGAATTATCGGTCCTGGGGCGGTCTGGACCGGCAGCTCCCCCTGCACGGCTGTTTCTTTTCTTTTCTTTCCTTGTCCCTTTTTTGGCCAGCCAGGTACCTATTCCAAGCGGGACGGGCCGATGAAGACTTATGTACATGTATGTATGATCCCTGCAGCTCAATAA
>NJEV01000414.1:455-20553 GCA_002591385.1 Cordyceps sp. RAO-2017
GGGGCGGGCGTGGTTCGGAGCTTGAGTCGGCCAGGGATCCGGATGCCCTGTTCGGCACATCCACAACCAGACCGGTGCGCTGCATAATAATCACGCTCGTCAGTGTACCGTCTCGACACGGCTCCCAGCCCGAAGCGGCTGACGGGGATGGCCATGCTACTCCAGAGAAGGGAGAATGGCGGGTCAGGTATTGCCGACGCTGACTGACTGACCAGGGGGCCATTTCGGGCCAGCCGCCTACATATCTCGGTCCTCCAACCCTAGAGGCTAGTCCCATGCTTCCGTGCATCTCTGGACCCCAGCCTAGGGCGAGACTTGTCGACCACTACCTCCCTGCACTGCCTGGCAGCCTGGCTTATGCTGACCGAGGCTCAATCGACGGGCGGTGATCGGCCGGCCGCCTCCACGACATGATGGGGGCTGCGAGTGACGGACCGGTGAGGCGCGCCCGTGCCCGTGCCCGTGCCCTGCCCGTCTGGCCTCGGCCGCTCCGCGCTGCGTCGTGTGTCCGTCCATGGCAGTATTAGAACATCTGTTCCGGGCATCAGTCAGCTTTATCAATCATTCAATCAGTCAGTCAGTCAGTCAAGCTGCCTCACTGCCCGCCCCCCATCAGCACGCCAAGACACATCGCCGGGCAACAAGGTAGGCAGCCCATCCGTCCCCCGCCGGACGCGTGCGGATGTTTGTGAGACAAGCCGGGAGACTCTCTCAATCTGTTCTTTCCGCCCCTATCTTCTCGACGCCCGTTGGGAGAGTGGGTTGATTTTCTTTCCTCGTGCCCTCAGGGGAGCCCTGCGTCTTGCATCCGCTCGTCAAGGTCAAGGGATCCCCGACCACGAGGCTAAGATGCAGAGGGCCGGTATCGATCGAACGCGTGCGCGCCGTCCAGCGCTTTGAGCGGAGGAGCAGGGCACGGCGACGAGATATGATGACACGTCCGAGGTCGGGCCCTGCGCGGGGCCGGCCAATGCAGGCAAGTTTTCCCCCCCCGGCCGCTATGAGAATGTGCGTGCGTGCGTTGGTCGACAACTGCACTTGAATAACTCGGTATCTCGTACACGTACTTGTACGTGCACGCACACACACAAGGTTCGGCCACTGATGCCGTGGATGAAGTCGTTGATAAACTCCGAGAGGCGAGAGGATATCAGACATTGCCAGGTAGGTAAGCATCCTGTCAGAAGACGTGGATACCTGCGACCGTAGCTACTTGCATGCTTTCAACAGGTAGTAGAGAGCAGGTAGAGAGAAGTGCTTCGACGGCCGATTCATGAGCGGAGAGCCCGTACTGGCGACGTGCCTCTACCAGAGTGGAGACCTTGCCGTAGCGAGGTCAAGATAGCCACCGCAGTCGCGCAATATAGCCGCCAACGAGGCACGCCGGGCCGTCCCTGGCGCGATGCAGGGCCTGGGCGGACATTGTCCATGAGAGGAGCCACTTGGTGGCTCCCCACGGCCCACGATATGGCGCTGCAGCCAACGCGGGGGTTGGTTGGGCATCTACACTCCCTGCCTGCCTCTGCCTGCCTGCCCATGGGGCATCAAATTTGTCCATGGACAAGGTAGCGAGCGAGCCAGCCGGTCTGGACGGTGGTGGATCGGTCGACCAAAGAACGTCGATACTTTTTGCCGGAGTGAGCATGCCACGGACTCGGCGGAGGCTTTTCCCTTTCCTCTCCCCTCCCCCCCCCCCTTTTTTTTTCTATTTCTTTTTTCAATTTTTCGGTTTGAGCATCGGAGAAGCACCGGGCGCGGAACCTTGGCGGCGTGCGTTGCACGTACACACGTTGCCGGCCGTGTGCCCTTGTCTAGGATTTCTCCTAGTCGTCTTTGGCACACCGGCCTCGGCACGCGACGGACGATGAGGCTGCCTGAATTGTGCCTCGTCTGTCTGTATCCAGTCCGTCGCCTGGTCTGCATGAACAGGTCAGCCAGCCCAGGTCATCATGCAGAAAATCAGAGGTACTGTCAACTGGCTTGGTCGTACCTGGCACCTCGTGGATGCGCATGCTCGACTGAGGTGACGAGCAGCCTCAGCTGGTTAGTGACGGCTTTCGGACAGACACGGGTTCAGGATTCCAAATCCACCCTTCCACTCATTCCCTCATCCCGCCGACTTTAGGCGGTCGAGACCGTTCTGCGGGAGGGAGTGCTTTACATACCTACCTCTGGTCTCTTCGGCTGCAATGTTTTTCTGTGCGCTCCGACGTGCGACGCCATGATCACGAGGTGTAGGTAGGTGGGCTATGTGCATATTGCATGTGTGCCTATGTATGTACTACTCTCAGCCCAGCCGTGCTAGATCTAGGTACTGGTAGGCTACCTTCTCTGCGCACTTCGTCCAGGTACCTACCTAGGTAGGCGCCCTCCCCCCTCCCTGCCTGTACCGCGCCGGCCAGCCGAGGTACCCTTGAATGATGCAGGGGGTACATGCGTAGGTGGTCACGGACTCGCGATGTTCACCTGGAGAATACTAAGCTTCTGCATCATCGCCTTTGTTTTTCTGTCTCCTCACTTATCGACATGAGTCTCGTCTGTCTCCTCCTCAGCCGTCTTGTAAGCTGCCGTGCATGCACTTCCTACATACATACATACATCCACGTGTGTGCGGAATCGCGGAGGTGCAAGACCTCCTCCGTCGACCTCGCCCTACATACAGTACCTATATCGTGAGCTGGCCGGCACGCCCATGCGACGGGCATGTGCGGCCCTCGATCACCACTGCATGCAGGCCGCACAGTATTGCATGCACACTCAACCGCATCAGGCACTGTCGGGCGTGGCAATTGTTTACTGTACATACATACATGTGTACAGTACGGCTTGCCGCTGATTGTGTCCTGGCGACTGCTCGCGAACAACATTCCTGTCCCGTCGTCCGTCTGCTTTGCCTACCCCCCTTCTCTTCCTCTGCCTCTCCTCGCCACTCTCCCTCTCGCCTCCTCTCCTCCCCATCCACTCCCACCCCAACCTTGCTCACCCAACCAGGCCTCGTGCCCGAGCCTCACCTCGGCTTACTCCACACTATATCGCACTGTACCGCACGCTCATACAATTTCTTCGCCCGCCACGGACGGAAGCCGCCTTCGCCTGGACTTGCTCCTGGATTTTGACAAGCACCTGATCGTTCTCGGCCCGTCAGGAATCGGTGCGGCCCTGGGCGTCGCTGAAAGAGGTGATAAGGCAGCCTGGTGTGCGCTAGCTCGCTCAGATGCTGCATCGAGATCTTTCTGCCGGACCCTTGAGGCTTGATGGCTTTGGATCTCCTTCCCGCTGTACAGTAGGTGCTGACACCATACACATGACTCAGCCCAGTCATAACAGTCGCTACTCCAGTACCACCTGCTCAAGTGCCTCGGCCTGAGGCGAGGTCGACACTACAAGGGCCCTGCTCAGGTATACCGTACTCGCGTAGGATTCGTACTGTGACTCGGGAGGCAGGGAGAGATGGGCTGCGCCGTGGACGGCAAAATAGGCAACTGACGGCTACTGTGACTACGCTTCCCCAGCTTGCACGAGCCGTACAGTATACATGACACAGTATCAGCACCAACAGGATTCCGCACATGCGTGCATGCTTGCTGCCAGCTTGCTCGCCTTCTCTCGCCCTCCCCTCCCTCCCTCCTCGCTCCTTCCCTCTCTCCTCCCCTCCTCCTCGTCCTCTTCTTCGAATACGGCGCATTTGGAAAGTCGTTGCGACCCCGCACAAAACCACCGTTCTCTCTGGGCCAAAAAAAAAAAAAAAACCAAGCAGGTGCAGCATGCGCTTTCCATCCACTTTCTGTTCCCCCCTCTACAACAACATTACTAGTAGCTAGCGTATATCATCATTCACGTATACGTATCTGCTATATCCTCCTCACCCTGCCTTGTTATTATCTCGAGATCCTACTCATCATCACTCCTCTGTTATTTCATTTAACCCTGTCAGGCCTTCTGCATCCATCATTCGTCTTGGCTTGCTGCCGACGGACCCGCCGCTCTTTTCCCGCTGCCGCAGCACCGCCAAATCACCGCTAGCGGCAATCAGTCGCATCCGCCTTCGCTGCCAGCCCCAAACGCCCACGGCTGTTTCACCCGCTTCGCCAACTCGCAGCAACCGGCGGGCGGTTGAGCCACTTTGGACCCATCGCGACCCGGCCGCCCAGGGCCAGCGGCAACAGCTGCAACGAGCCGACCCTGCCTGCTCTCACCAGCGAAAAAGACCGTACCACGTGCCTACCTGCCATTATTCCCATGTACGTACATGCAACGTACATTCATTATTCACGCCCATCTGTGCTCCCTCGCCTCCCTCCGTCCATGCTTCTCTCCCTCTCCCATGCACATCCCCCTAGAATAATCAACCTACCCCCGTCTCCCTCCTCTGCCTGCTCACCCCTTCGCCAGAGGCCACAGTAATCAGGCGCTATCCGGTCTTGCTGGCAAGGGTCCCAGAAGGGTCCCGGCAGAGAGTGACAAAGGAAACCAGTGAGAAAGCGAAGCCGGAGACGAAGAAAGCGAGGGGAGAGGACGCGCGCGCGAGCGACAAGACAAGAAAGAGCATTTACCCTCCATCATTGCCGACAAACCTCTGCGCAGCCCGCCCATCTCTCCGACTCGAAGCTTTGCCACCATATTTCGCCCTCGCCTCTTCACGCCGAGCCGTCTCCTCTCAAAGCTCCGTTTTTTGCCCTCTCTATCCTTGCTTGGGCTCCCTCTCGTACAGCTTCACGCGCGCGACCTCGCCCTCGCCCCTCGCCTCTCGCCCCACGGCCAATTCATCTCAACGCTGCCATAGTCGAATATTCACTGGCTCCCCCCCCCCCGCCCTTCCGAAGCCAAGGCGGCCCGCCTGCTCGAGCTCCTCTCCTCTTCCGCCCCGGCGCTCAGTCTCGCCAATGTCAGCGCGCTGGGTGTGCAGCACCTGACGCCGCTCACCACCCCCTCAAGACGGCGCCTGCGCGAGAGAATGACTCTCGCAATATGGCCATGGACGCGCTCAAGAACCTCGTCAACAACACCCCCGACTGGCTGAAGCGCCTCGACGATCTGAGCGGCCAGATCCACCGCCGCCAGGCCGAGCTAGCCGCCCTCAACGCCCAGCATCCGCGCAGCGCCAGCGCCAGGTCCCTGAGGAACAAGGGCTCCGCCGAATCCTTGAAGCCCAAGGACGACGGGCCCCTGCATGTCGACCTCGACACTGCCTCGCCGCCCCCGCCTCCTCATCGAGCCGACAACAGCCAAGATGCCTGCGCCGCCATCGCCGTCCAAGCCGAACAGGCCTTGCCCGCAAGCCCCGAGAGCGCAAACCGTCTGGCGCTGCACAAGAAGGCGCGTGAGGCCGTCGTGGCAGCACATTCGCGTGCCTTAGCCCAGTCCAAGAACAAGCGAAGATCAACATCGATCGTCTCCGCCGAGGGCGCGCCTCCGACATACCGAACACGGAGCATGATCATCGTCTACTACGACAGCTACGTTCAGGGCTTCTTCGACGAGCTGGTCAGGTTTATTTCTTCCAGTCGAAATCTGCTGCGGAAGGCCAGGATGGCGGCCAGGGTTGCCCAGATCAAGCGCATGGCCGAGCTGGAAATGCAAGACGACGGCGGCGGCAGCGGCGACGACAAGGCCCCGTCGGACGCGCTACCATCCCTGAGATACATGAGCACTCGCCGATTGGGCGTTATGTCGGCCATCAGGAGGCCAGACCTCGGCGGCTCCAACGGTGACGACCACCCCCCTGACGTCTTCGAAAGTCTCGACAAGAGCCTCGAGTTCGTCCAGGGCACGTGCGAGCACGGCGCACACCAATTTCTGAGGGATGCGGACTGCGACGACGAGATCAAGAAGATTCAGGCACGCATGCTCGAAGTGTTACAGGCCGCCCAGAAGGAGATTGAACGCGTCCAGCGAGAAGAGCCGGAGCTGGCCAGGGAGTTTGGCGACATCGGGAGAGCCCGAGCCCGTCGCCCAATCAGCATCCGGAGAGAGCTGGCTGTCGGGTTCAAGAGTGAGGCCGAGGCCGAGAAGGAACCCCTCGCGGCGGCCCTGGACGCCCCCAAGAAGGACAACCCCAAGAACAACATGATCGAGGCTGTGAATACACTAGAGGTCGACACAGGCGAGGAGCCGGATGAGGGTATCGATGTTATGCTACCGAAGCTACAGTACCGGTCCACCAGGTACATGCGCTCCCGCGCCGGCTAGGTCGGCACTCAGGTCTGCGTCGACTGATGGATGATGGCCATCTTTAACGCCGCGCACTTGTCCACGTCCACGCCGATGGCTTCACCATAACCGCCGCCGCCGTCGTACACATTGCCGCCTATCGACACAAGCCATTGGCATGTCGGGCCACCGTCCGTGACCTTTCGCTGGGCACCTTGGCTGACCCCAGGGCTCCAAAGTGCCCGCTTCGGCGACCCGGCATACACTGAATGACTCGGGCTGCGCTATGATCGCACTGAGCCGCCGCTGCCGCCATGTACATCAGAGAGGAGAGGCCTGTGGTCGACGGCCTCTCCCGTTCAGTGCCACATACGAGCTGATCTGCCTCGTGGGTAGCATCTTTCTACACACATGGGTACCTATAAAGGCTATCATGCACCAAGCTTAAGGCTGTGGCAACCGAGGGAAAAAAAAATAGGGATGGATATACTATCAAGGTATGAGGAAGAGGTTGACTCCTTACCGAGTTAATTTGCATAGCGACACGAGTTATGGAACGCAGCCCATTTTGTTTTCTTCTTTTGGAGCAGACCCAGACACGATTTTCTCATGATAACGTGGACAAAACGAAGCACACTCGATGGGAGCACGACCTGAATGACTGGCATTTGGAGGTGTTGCAGATGAAGGCAATCGCCACGACTATGGATAGGACACGTCTATATTGTGAGGACGAGCGGCCCGTTTGTATTCTCAGCATGCGCTTGGGAGTGCCGTGGCCGGCTGTGTTGGCTCTACCGCTTGTACAGCTCAAAATATGTAATTAATCAGCCTAGATGAGCACCTATCTATCTATCATCCCTGGTTCCAAAGGTCGAGGGGAGGCTGGGAAGCTGAGGCAGACAACTATGGCTCCACGCCTACCACGATGAATGTGCCCGAGGGCGGCCAGGTGGGAGAATTAGTAATGTACTTCGTACGATAAGGTGCATGAAGTGGGGGAAGTACCGCTCACGGTAGGTCTCCTTTATCCAGCCCAATGACCTTGTATTAGATCATCAAGGCCCTCAAGTCCAAGCTGCGTTGCCCGAGTCTTGTTGCGCCTCAGCTTGGACTTTTGTACATCATCCCCTTCAGCCGCCCCCCAACCAACTGCTTTGCCGTATCGTTTCGCCTGGCCATCAACCTGCGTCGCCGCGTCCGTCCTCCGATCCACGATGACGGGGAAAGCCTCTCGGTCGGAGCTATAGCTGCCATGAGCCCTGCCTCCCGTGGCTCCATCCATCAGCAGCCATGGGTCAAGGATTCTCGCTCGCGACGCCGTCTGCCGGCTCGGCCGGCATAGACATTGCTCAGCTCCAGGACGTCCAGTACGAGAGGAGCATCGGGAACGGCCGATTCATGAAGAGCATCCGCGGCCGCCACGAAAACGGTGTCGTCCTTGTCAAGGTCCTCGTCAAGCCCTTTGCCGAGGTCAACCTCGACGAATACAAGCAGCAGATCATCAGTGGGTGCAGCCATCGGCACATATTCCTCGCCAGACCGTCGCATCTGCTGACGAGCTGCCCTCAGAGCAGCGCAAGGCCATGGCCGACGTCCCCAACGCCCTCGCCTTCCAGCGTATCATCGAAACCGAGACCAACGGCTACCTCGTGCGCCAGTTTCAGTACAGCTCCCTTTACGACCGACTGAGCACCCGGCCCTTCCTGGAAGACATTGAGAAAAAATGGCTCGCGTTTCAGCTGCTGTGCGCCTTGCGGGACTGCCACGCTCGAGATGTCTACCACGGCGACATCAAGGCCCAGAACGTCCTCGTGACCTCTTGGAACTGGCTCTACCTTACCGACTTCTCGTCACCCTACAAGCCGGTTCTGTTACCCGACGACAACCCCGGCGACTTCTCCTACTTCTTCGACACCTCCGGGAGGCGCACCTGCTACATTGCCCCCGAGCGCTTCTATGCGGCGGGTTCTCACCCGCCGCCAAAGGCCCGGATGACTTGGGCCATGGACATCTTCAGCGCCGGATGCGTCATTGCGCAAATGTTCCTCGAGTCCGAGCTGTTCAGCCTCGCCCAGCTGTACAAGTATCGCCGCGGCGAGTACGACCCAGTGTTCGCCCATCTGAGCGTCATATCAGACAAGGACGTCCGCGAGATGATTGCCCACATGATTCAGCTGAATCCAGAGAAGCGCTACTCGGCGGACCAGTATCTCGAGTTCTGGAAGGGGAAGGTCTTCCCGCCCTACTTCTACAATTTCCTGCACCAGTACATGGAACTCATCACCGACCCGTCCTCCGGCATCAACCCAATGTCCGGGTCGCAGAAGAACATGGGGGAGTCTGATGACCGCATAGACCGCGTCTTCAATGACTTTGACAAGGTCTCTTACTTCCTCGGCTACCAGCCTGAAAAACGGTTGGCGTCGGCAACGGCGCTGTCGCCTGCACGTCTCGCCCTCGGCCACTTCCCCGTCCGCCTGAGCATCGCAAACCACGAGCTGCCCGTCTCCGCCGATCTCGAGCCGCCAGAAGACGACGGCACCCTCATCTTCCTCACCTTGATCGTGTCCTCCATCAGGACCACGGCCCGAGCCTCCTCGAGAGTGCGGGCCTGCGACCTCCTGCTGGCTTTCGCTGAGAGGCTCACCGACGAGGCCAAGCTGGACAGGGTCTTACCTTACCTCATGATGCTGCTACGATGGGAGGAAGCTGATAGGGTCATTGTATCCGCAATCCGCACCATCACCCAACTTCTGCAGCTCGTCCGCATGCCGACCCCAATCAACTCGCACGTGCTGGTGGAATACGTCTTGCCGCGGATGGAAGTCGCATTGGGTACGAGGGTGCGAACGCCAAGCCCGCTAGTTAGAGCGACGTACGCCTCATGCATCGGAAGTCTGGCCTCGACCGGCCAGCGCTTCCTGGAGATAGCTTCCAGTCTGAGGGCAGACGGCTCCATGCCCATCGCGGACCCGGAGGTGGAGCCTGGGGCTGATGCCGAGGCAAACTTCGAGAGCGTCTTCGACACCGCCGGCAGGGAACTGTTCGAGACCCTGGAGAGCCATACCAAGCAGCTGGTGGAGGACCCAGACGTCCACGTCCGCCGTGCTTTCTTGGCTTCGGTGCCGGAACTCTGCATGTTCTTCCAGGAGCATTCCAACGACATCCTGCTGACGCATCTAAACACGTACCTCAACGACCGCGACTGGACCCTCAAGTGCGCCTTCTTCGACACCGTCGTCGGCATCGCGGCCTTCATCGGGAGCACCAGCCTGGAGGAGTTCATACTTCCACTCATGGTCCAAGCCCTGGCGGATACCGAGGAATTTGTCGTGCAGGCTGCGCTGCATGCCATCGCGCAGCTCGCCGGCCTGGGCCTCCTGTCGAGGTCCAAGATATGGGAGCTGGCAGATCTCGTGGGCAGGCTGACAGTGCACCCCAATTTGTGGATACGGGAAGCCGCGGTAGAGTTTCTAGCCATGTCCGCCAAGTTCCTGGCCCCGTCGGATGTCCGGTGTATTTTGATGCCCCTGATGAAGCCGTATCTCAAAGTTGCGACGCTTGTCGATGTTTCCGAGCTGGACATTCTCAACTGTCTGAAGAGGCCTCTCCCTCGCGCCGTGTTTGATCAAGCTGTCACCTGGGCCACGCAGACGGATCGTGGCGTGTTCTGGAAGCCCCTCCAACGGGTGCGATCACTGACCCTCGGATCACCGGGGGGGCTGCCGGCCCGATCATCAAAAGACTTGGACGCCCAGTCGCTGAGCAAAGTCGCCCGCAACGACGAGGATGAGCAGTGGCTCGAAAAGCTGCGAAATTTCGGCCTCAGGGCAGAGGATGAGATAAAGCTCTTGGCCCTTCGAGAGTACATCTGGCGCATGAGCAAGGCCAGGTCGCGAGACTCCCCGGCCGGAGAGGGTAGCGTACCGACCGGTTTCGTGGCCCTCAAAGCCCTGGGCGTGACGCCCCAGACGGTGTTCTTCAACGACGCGCCCCTCCGGGACTCATCGATAGAACCGGACCTCAGCTCTCCGCCGGGCCCTTACACCATCGCAGAGGCGCTTCTGGACGCCTCGATGACCCTCGGCGACTCGGTCAGCAGGAGGAGGCAGGCGGCTCTGAACAGTCACGCCAACAGAGTCCGCAGCGTCGGCCCGCGGCCGTCGCAGACGGCAAGACGGCGTTTATCGCCCGAAGGCAGCGGGAGGGCCGGCTCAAGACCGTCGAGAGGAGAGTCGCCCCTCAACCGCGGCAGTGGAGCGGGCGACGACGAACTGTCTGTCAGAGACGGCCCCTACTCGGCGAGACGGAGCGTGCGACACCAGGCGAGTGCGCTGAGCCTTCTCGATCGTAGCGACGGCAACAAGTCGGCGGCGGAGACCGGCACCAGCGACGCCAACGCCTTCGGAGAGGTCGAGGGGTTCTATGCCCAGGCGACGCCCTCGTCGCCGGCTACGGTCCGAGACAGCGACGAGCGCAGGGCCAGTTCGAAGCAGTCGAGGCACAGCTATGAGGGGACCGATCCAAACATACAGAGGATGCTGGACAGGATGTACATCGACAACTTCCCCCGCGACGTCCTTGAGTTCGGGCCCATGGTGACGCCCATCTGGGGCGGCAAGCTCCGGATCGTCAACGCCCATGCGGGGGCATCCCAATGGAGACCTGGGGGGCACCTCGTGGCGACGTTCGCGGAGCACAAAGGCCCCGTCAATAGAGTGGTCGCATCCCCCGACCACGTTTTCTTCGTTACCGGCGGCACCGACGGCACCGCCCGGATCTGGGACACGGCGCGGCTGGAGCGGAATATCAGCCACCGTTCCAGACAGATGCACAAGCACGCCGAGGGTGCCCGCGTCTCGGCCCTGTGTTTCGTCGAGAACACGCACTGCTTCGTGAGCTGCGGGAGCGACGGGAGCGTCCACGTCGTCAAGGTCGACACGGTTTCCGTCAGCGGCGTCGTTAGATACGGCAAACTGCGGCTGGTGCGGGAACACCAGCTGCCGGAAGGCGAGTCGGCGGTCTGGTGCGAGCACTTCAAGCAGGAGTCGGCATCGGTGCTCATCCTCGCGACCAATCGATCGCGGATATTGGGCATTGATCTCAGGAGTATGTCGGTGCTCTATGAGCTGGAGAATCCGGTCCACCACGGCACTCCGACCTGTCTGTGCGTGGACAGGAAGCGGAACTGGATCTGCGTGGGGACGTCGCACGGCGTCATCGACCTCTGGGATCTGCGGTTCAAGATGAGGCTGAAGGGCTGGGGCGTGCCGGGCAAGGCCTCGATCTATCGGATGTGCATCCACCCGACCAAAGGCCGCGGCAAATGGATATGCGTGACGGGCGGGACAGGACAAGGCGAGGTGACGGTCTGGGACCTGGAGAAAACGACTTGCCGAGAGATCTACCGCACCTGCGGGAACAGGGACGGCCCCAAGGCCTACAGCCCCTGGGACGTGGACGAGGACAGGCCAGAGGGCATGCTGGGGCGCTTCGCCACCAACCTCGAGAGCAGCGATCCGGCCAACGGGGACCGGGGCGTGCGCGCAATGGTCGTCGGGACCGGGTCGGCCGAGGACTCCCGGGACGTCCGTCACGCCTACATGGCGACGGGAGGCTCAGACAAGAAGCTCCGCTTCTGGGACATGTCCCGGATCGAAAACTCGTGCACCTACAGCGGGGTGCAGCCAGACGAGCCGGGTCCGACCTATGCCGCCACTAACCCGGTAGCGGGCCTCACCCTCAACACCGAAAGGACGAGTCGCCACGGGGGGTCGGGGGGGAGCAACGACGGCGCCGGGACGAGGTACAAGAGCGTGGCGAGCGGACGGCCGCCGCGGTCGACCGTCATCTCCATGCAGCAGCAGCAGCTGCTCCAGTCGCACCTGGACGCTATCCTTGACCTGATGATACTGGAATATCCATACACCATGAGCGTGTCTGTAGACCGCTCTGGAGCCGTCTTTGTGTTTCAGTAGACCGAAGGAGGGTCATGTAGGAAACACGGGAATGCGGCCTGCCAGCTCGGTCGTCTGCAGAGCCAAAATGCTTCAGACAACCGGGCATCTCGGGGCACTAGAGACATGATAAATAGAGCAAGCAAAGGAACTCTGGGAAGCTGGACTCCGGTTTCGTGACGCGAGCGATGACGGGCATGAGCCGGTGCACTTTAGTTGTGGTAGCGCTTTAAGTGGCACTTCAAAGTTCTTACTTCCAAGTCCTTGGTAGGTGCAAGGGTGCATCATTCCGTGGCGCGCGATACTACCTATATGGGCGTGGCTGGACCGTGCTGTCCCGTCATTGGCCGGTATTCAGGCGGGCCAAAAAAGGTCCACCTCTGCCTCGCCGAATCTTTCAGCCTCGCCCATCATTTCGTGCCTTTCAAATGTCTTTGCCCCGTTGACAGCGCCGAACGAACAGCTCAGACCGAGAGCCAGGGTGCCGTCGCCGAGCTCGCCAACAAGCCGAAAAGACAGGAAAACAAGAACATACGCTCAGCGATCCAAACCCGTACCACGAGGACTCAGCCGAGCCAGCCCACTGGAGGGGGGCCGGCCGACGACTTGCCGCCATGAGGCTCACCGCGGATCTCATCCAGGGCTCACTGTCGTATCTCAATCCGCTGAAGGAGCGCGAGCTTGATCTCCGAGGTGCGTTGCTGAAAAGAGCAGTTACTACACGTGTTTGATCGTCAAAGGAGCCAGAGTTGATGCAAGCGTTGTTTTTTTCCTTTTCTTTCCTTGCGTCTTCGCGCCTCAACAGGACAGCGAATTCCTGCCATCGAAAATCTCGGTGTCGCTGGCGTAAGTCAAAAACTCCTCCGCCTCCATTCTCCACGCCTTTTCCCATTTCCCAGAAGAGGGCGCGCTGGGAACTGACGCGGGAAACAAAGCCGCACGATGCCATCGACTTCACCGACAACGACATCCAGGTGCTCGGCAACTTCCCCCTCTCGCCGCGCATCACCACCCTCCTCCTGGCGCGCAACCGCGTGGCCAGCATCCAGGTCGGCCTGCCCAAGGCGGTGCCCAACCTCACCAACCTGGTCCTGGCCTCCAACAACCTGGCCGAGCTGGCCGACCTGGACGCGCTGAGCATGCTCCCGCGCCTGACGCACCTGGTCCTGGCCGACAACCCCGTCACGAAGAAGGAGGTAGGCCCCCCTGCTACGGCGTTGCACCGGTGTACGGGGGAAAAAAGCGAGACAAGTTGACTGACACGCGTGCGCTCTCGCCGGAAGCATTACCGCTACTGGGTCCTGTGGCGGTGTCCGTCGGTCCGGTTTCTCGACTACGAAAAGGTCAAGGAGGCGGAGCGGGAGAGGGGCCGAGATCTCTTCGGCACGGGCGAGGAGCCGACGGCGCTGGCCTCCGAGGTAAGTCGACCACCCCCCTCACCCCGTTGTCGGCCGCCGTTCGCGAGCGCTCAACTCGGTCCGAGGACAGATCATGGCCAAGAAGACGGCGTCATTTACGCCCTCGACCAACGGCTCGGCAGCCCCGTCGCGCCTGTCGCGCGTCAAGCTCACGGACGAAGAGAAGGAGCGGCTCCGGGAGCGGATCAAGAAGGCGGAGAGCCTGCACGAGATCGCGGTGCTGGAGAAGGAGCTGAACGAGGGACGGGTGCCTGCGGGAATCCAACCCGATGCTATGGAGGAGTGAGGGTGGTGACGAGGCCCCGGGCGGTGGAGGGGGCTTCACAACGGATGAAATCACATGGACATGGTGCATGGCTGTGGCTAGACGCGTCTTGAATTCGGCGGCCTTGAAGCGTCTGGTGTTGTCGGGGCATCAAAGCTATCTCGCATGTAGCCGGCAGCAGTCGCTGCTGGCCGATAGAAAATGCAGCCTCAAACTCTGGCCCATACCAGGTGCCAGAGCTCACCCTCACCCTCTCTCTTACAACGCATGTCTTTCACCATGCGGCGCGCTATACAGTTGGACGGAGGAACAGGGAGCCGCCGCGGTGCATGGTCGGGTTGCCAGGCTCTAGCCCGACATCTGCACGTCTCCTTCCTGGGACGGCCCTGCTCGTGTGGCCTGCCTCATCTCGAGCTGAAGCTGCTCGTTCGGATCGGCTTGTCGGTCGTCGACGCGGCGCGGCAGCCTGAAGGCGACGTCGTCACCGTTGACGATGGCGGCCTTGGCGCCGTTGGCTATGGGGGCGACGGCGGCGCGCGACGAGGTGGACCCCCCCTCGGCCGTCTTCTCGCCGCGGAGCCGGGCCTGAGTCTCTCGGGCGCTGGCCTTGACTTTCCGGAACGGGACCGTCTTGGGTATGACGTCCTCCAGGAACTCGAGGTTGTCCTGGTGCGAGACGGCGTTTGCTAGCCGGTGTGGGAGGGAATTAGGAGTCACGGCCCGAGGGAAACAGCAAGCGGGAAGGAAAAGGCAGAGAGGGAGTAAGAATGGGGGTGAAAACAGGCCGGAGGCCAGCATTGGGAGACATACCGACGTCCTTGTACTGGATGTTGCGCCGAGGCTTGCGCTCCAGCTTGACCTGGGTGTGGGCCGCGTCTGCGAGGTGCTGGATGAACATTTCCTGTGGCTCGTTTGAACTGGTCAGCGCAAGACGCATCAACGATCCGCCGAATCAAAGGTTGGACTGACGGCGGCGCAGGTGATGATGAAGGCGGCGTTGTTGGAGCACATGGCGACGTCGGAGTCCTGGGTGATGATCTTCTTGACCCGCGATACTGGCGGTCGCGCAAACCGAGTCAGAGAGGCGGGCGAACGCGGGGGGGGGATCGAGACTTACGCGGGAGCTGCGTCTGCCCCGAGGGCTCCTTTCGCGGAGGGATGGCTGTCGTGTTGTACGGCATGGCAGGACGGCTTCCTGATGGCGTCGATGGTGAAACAAGGCGAGAACAGGGGAGGAGAAAAGCAGAAGGAGGAAGAAGAGGAGGCGAAGGTAGCTCGGGTGCTCCGCGTCTGTCCAGTATCCGCTAGACCTGGAGAGATGCAGTCGTCAGTAGGTGCTCGCAGCTCACGGCTGGAAACGAGGGCCGCCTCAGGCAAGGAAGGGGAAAAGGGGGACGGCAGACTCGGCCGGGGCATGCAGCCGAGGCCAAGCCGGGGGTGGCAAGGAGAAAGGCCTACTATCGACAGGCGCGAAGGCGTCTCGGGTGGCGACGAAGTTGTGCGCACTGAGCACACGACACTGTATGTCCCGCGAGGCTGGTCAGTCTCTCGAGGCGACGGTTGAAGATGCGGCGGTTGAACCCACATACACTTGTCGTCGCCACGCGGAAGATGCGCGGACGGAGGAGAAGTGAGAAGAGGATGAAAGATGAAAGCGTCTGAATATGACGAGATGGCGGCTTCGAGATTCCCGTGGCGATGGTCCCGTGCTTTCGTCTTTCTCTTCAGAGGAGGGCGGTTGTTCTGGGAGTGCAGAGGCAGAGGAAGGGGTCTGGGGTTAGATGCGGTTTGCCAGACGCGGCGAGCGTGTTAATGGCCCTGGCCTCTCGGGTGCTCTGAGGTGGAGGATGGTACCATCTACCACGAGAGGCGTGGCGTCCATGCGGCTCTGGCAGCGTACTGGGTACGGGCGGCTGGCTTCGTGGGCGACAGCACGGCGGACGTCTTGCAGCAACAAGTGGCGCGGAGAGATGGAGAGCATCCACGGGCAGCAGCATGGTAGCAGAGGCCATTGCAGTGGTTTCCCTGTATGATTGGAGTCATTTCCTTCTTCCTTTGGCAATCAAGAAAAAAAAAACGCTGGCATTCTGGGCCCACGTGCGAAATGCACAGCATATCCAGCGTCAACTACCTATTCTCGGGAGCTGCGCTGTACCTGGCCGGCCCGCCTGTAAGACAAGCCAGCTCCCGCCTCCACTGCGGAGCCAGGCAGAAGTCGGTCTCTATCAACTACCACCCCCCCTGCGACAGAGGCCCAGAATCACGGCATCATCCTGCAGCTTCCTCGATGTGGCGTCGCCACCGACGACGATAACGACGCTGTAGGTGAGAAGCTGTGCCGCCGCGGCACCGCTCCGGAGCCTCGTCCGCCGGCAGGGCCAACGGCCCCGAACGCCATGATCTGCTGGCCGGAAGCATGAACTCACGATCCGCCCCGGGCGGCCGGAGCTCGCAAGTCTTCCGCCGCCCGTCCATCACGTCGCGCCTCTCCTTCGCCGTCTCCAGCGCCGAGCGCGGCGAGGCCTCCTCCGCCGATCCCGCCGCCGCCTCGCCCGTTCCGATCGACGAGGCCATCGCCGAGATCAAGCGATACGAGGTGAGCCTGCCGCCCTTCTTGCCCCGACCGTGGCCATCGCTGACGCGGAGCAGGACTTTACCACGATCGGTACGATGTCTCCCTCTCGCCCGAGCCCTATACCCGGTCCACGCTGCCGCTGACCCCGTCCCCTTTTCTCTCTCTCCCGGCAGACTGGGTACAGGATGCGGCGCGAGAGCAGGCCAGGCGCAAGACGCGCCGGAAACGAGCGGCCGGTCTCTACGGCCGCAGCCGATCTGCCTGGCGATACCGTCTGTGGGAGTCGTACGACGCCGCCCAGGGATGGATTGTCGTCACCATCATCGGCGTTGCCATCGGCTTGAATGCCGCCTTTCTCAACATCGTCACCGAGTGGCTGTCTGACATCAAGACCGGCCACTGCTCCACCGCCTTCTACCTCAACGAGAACTTTTGCTGCTGGGGCGAGGACAACGGTATGGCCTTCCTCTCTCGTAACGCTGCCAGGCCGCTCGCTGACCTGGCCGCTCTCTTGCAAAACGCACAAAGGCTGCCCGCACTGGCATCGTTGGACTGGTTTCGAGCCCCTCAACTATCTCATCTACATCCTCTTTGCCGTACGTCGACCCTTGCCATCGCCGCCTCCTTCCCCGTCCTGACGCACGAGTAGACCTTCTTCGCCTTCGTTTCGGCCACGCTCGTCAAGTCCTTTGCGCCGTACGCCGCCGGCTCCGGCATCTCGGAGATCAAGTGCGTCATTGCCGGCTTTGTCATGAAGGGCTTCCTCGGCTTCCGGACCCTGGTCATCAAGTCGGTCTGCCTGCCGCTGGCCATCGGCTCCGGCCTGTCCGTCGGCAAGGAAGGGCCGAGCGTCCACTACGCCGTCTGCACCGGCAATGTCATCTCGCGCCTCTTCGCCAAGTACAGGAGCAACGCGTCCAAGACGCGCGAGATACTGAGCGCCTGCGCCGCCGCCGGCGTCGCCGTCGCCTTTGGCAGTCCCATCGGCGGCGTGCTCTTCTCGCTCGAGGAAATGTCCAACTACTTCCCGCTCAAGACGATGTGGCGCAGCTACTTCTGCGCCCTGGTCGCGACGGCCGTTCTGGCCGCCTTGAACCCCTTTCGCACCGGGCAGCTGGTCATGTTCCAGGTCAAGTACGACCGCGACTGGCACTTCTTCGAGGTCGTCTTCTACATCCTGATCGGCGTCTTCGGCGGCCTCTACGGCGCCTTGGTCATCAAGTGGAACCTGCGCGCGCAGGCCTTCCGCAAGAAGTACCTGACGCGGTACGCGGTGCTGGAGGCGACGCTGCTGGCCGCCGGCACAGCCGTCCTGGCCTACCCCAACGCCTTCCTGCGCATCGACATGACGGAGAGCATGGAGATTCTCTTCCTCGAGTGCGAGGGGGCCGAGGACTACCACGGCCTGTGCGAGTCGGACCGGCAGATGTGGAACATCGTCTCGCTGGTGTCGGCGACGGCGCTGCGCCTCTTCCTCGTCATCATCTCGTACGGCTGCAAGGTGCCAGCGGGCATCTTTGTGCCGTCCATGGCCATCGGCGCCTCGTTCGGGCGGACCATCGGCACCATCGTCCAGATTATCCACGAGGCAAACCCGACCAGCATCTTCTTCTCGGCCTGCAAGCCAGACGAGCCGTGCATCACGCCCGGCACGTACGCCTTCCTCGGCGCGGCGGCGGCCCTGAGCGGCATCATGCACATCACCGTCTCGGTCGTCGTCATCATGTTCGAGCTGACGGGGGCGCTGACGTACATCCTGCCGACCATGATCGTCGTCGGCGTCACCAAGGCCGTCAGCAGCTGGTTCGGCAAGGGCGGCATCGCGGACCGGATGATCTGGTTCAGCGGCTTCCCCTTCCTTGACAACAAGGAGGAGCACAACTTCGGGGTGCCCGTGTCGCAGGTGATGAGGACGTCGGTCGTGTCGCTGCCCGCCAGCGGCCTAACGCTCGGCGAGGTGGAGCAGCTGCTGTCGGACGACAAGTACCAGGGCTTCCCGATCGTCGAGGACGACAAGTCCAAGACGTTGGTGGGTTACATCGGCCGAACCGAGCTGCGGTACGGCATCGACCGCATTCGCCGGGAGCGGCCGATCGACGAGGGCGTCCGGTGCGTGTTCGCGCCGCCGCCGCCGACGACGGCCATGATGACGCCGACGATGACGGTCAGCACCGAGTCGATGGCCTCGACGTCGCTCGACTTCAGCCGCTACGTCGACGCGACGCCGGTGACGGCCCACCCGCGACTGCCGCTGGAGACGGTCATGGAGCTGTTCCGCAAGATCGGGCCGCGCGTCATCCTCGTCGACTACCACGGCCGGCTGACGGGCCTGGTGACGGTCAAGGACTGCCTCAAGTACCAGTTTAAGGTGGAGGCGGCCGAGAGCCCCAAGGACGACCAGCGCATCCTCGAGGGCCAGGCGCAGTTGTGGGCCGTGCTGCACCGAGCCGGCCACTGGGTCTCGGACCAGGTCTCGAGCGTGTCGGGCGGTCGCATCCGGCTGAGCGGACAGTTCGACGAGGACAGGCCGCAGCAGCCCGGCCGGGGCGGGCCGATTCTGGACGGCGACGAGGACGCGGCCGACGAGAGCGTAGAGCTGGAGAATAGGGGGGGATAATCGGCCACGTCGGAGCGGGCGACGCGACGCAGGGTGATGGCGTCCATCTGCGCGTTTTCTCTTCTTTTTTGTTTCTGTACGTTTTGCACACGGGGCCGATGAGCCAATGAAGCGCAACTGGGGAGCTCTACGCACGTGGAGCACTCGGGGCCGTCGTCGTGGGTAAGAGCAGGGCACTGAATTGGGGATACGAGGCCAAGTCACTAGAACGACAAGAAGAGAAGGGGCAGCTTCAGGATTCTGGCGTCTATCTACCAGGGTCACTCGAGAGGTCTCCAAGATGGGCGACGTCCTCATCGTCAGGCGGACGGGGCGGGGCCGCCCCGAACGGGGCGGTCGTTTGCAGCAGGGGCTTGCATTCATCGGCGTCGGCGGCACGGCGGTCGACCTCGTCGAGACAAGCGTCTTGGCGGTGGCCATGGCCGTCGTGGTCGTCGCGGTCGTCGTCGCGGTCGTCGCGGCAGCCGTCGTCAGCCGAGGCGACGGCCTCGTCCTTGCTGCCGACGACGACGTTGCCGACGACGAGCAGAGCGGCGCCAGCCCACCACAGGGGCGGCAGGGCCTCGGAGAAGATGGCGAGGCCGAGGAGGGCGGTGAGGACGAAGTTGGTCGAGGTGTTGATTATGGAGACCTGGGTGGTGGAGGAGCCGCGGGCGAGGGCGGCGGTGAAGAGGGACCACATCTTGACGGGGTCCCGAGGTCAGTGGCCTCGTACGCCGCAACACTCACACATCCTGTACCGGCAACGTGCGCGTGCGTGTGTAGACGTCAAGGGGGGAGAGAGAGGAAGGGGGGGCCTTACGACGCCGTTGAAGGTGAGGTTGAGGACAAAGAAGATCTGTTCGGCGCCCAAGAGGGCCAGGTCAGCCACGAGTGAAGGAGAGGGGAATGGGAGGGGGTGGCTGACTGCTCGGACGGCGAGGTCGACGACGCAGTTGGCCGGAGCGAGGCCGAAGAAGGAGGCGACGTGGCGGGAGAGGCTCGAGGTGAGTTCGGTCGTGGCCCTGCATCTCGGCGCGTGAGCGGGCACGTCTCAAGACGACGCAGCTCCGTCCGTCTCCTCCCACTCCATTGCCTTCCAACCCAAAACCAAAAAAAAAAAAAAAGACGCAC
>NJEV01000415.1:0-20506 GCA_002591385.1 Cordyceps sp. RAO-2017
AAAAAAAAGGGGGGGGGACGGGATGCAAGAGGGGGTGGCCGCTGGCCAAGACACCCCCCGGGAGTAGGATTACTGAGCGAGAGGGCCAAAAAAGGGGACGAGACTGACTGTCGGGCGCTGAGACCGGGAGGGCCGGATGACGTAGGTGCCTGGCCCTGTCTCGCCGCTGTTATTGTTCTGCGGATGGGGTGGGCGGGAGAGGGCGCGGAATGGGCGACGACGAGAGTGTACAGAGACAGGACGGATGAATGAATGAATGAATGATGCTGCGGCGCGGTCGAGGGAAAAAAGGGGGGAGCGTTTGAAGGGGGGGGGTGCGTGACGGGCTGACAGCCACCCATTGTCGTACGCCCAGACGACGTCACACATCGCTCACACACACACGGCGACGGCACGGCAAACAAAGACATCGCTCGCACCTCGTCCAGGCCTTTTGTTTGGCATGTCTCCCGGCTAACAACCGTGTCCGCCTCCATTACTCGCCGGCCCGCCGCCGCCGACGTCGACCGACCGACCGACGACGTCCGCCCCGCCCGTTGCTGCTGGCTGCCTCCTGCTCTCCCGCCCGGACAGAGTGCCTTGGACGCCGTCGGCCGCGTTGCCTGTCGCTGCTCCGACTCCGAGTAGTCTCCTGTCGCCTCCGGACTCCGCGCCGCCTGGCCCGTCGCTGCTGCTCCGACTCCGAGTAGTCAGTCTCCTGCCGCCTCTCCGACTTGGCGACGCCTGGCCCATCGCCGTCGCTCCGACTCCGAGTAGTCTTCTGCCGCCGCCTTCGACGCTGCGCCGCCTTGCCTGTCGCTGCTGCTTCCAAGTAACCTTGTCCGATTCGAGGCGCCACGGCCCTGTCGCTGCTCCACCGCCAAGGGTTAATGAATAAACGCCGAAATGGGAAAAAACGCCGGCCGCCCTGTCCAACTCTTCCGCCCTGTGCGACTTACGACAAATTGGGAGCCGAGCCTCGCCCGGACAACCCCAGTCAACGGCGACGCCCCTTAGCCCGCCCGCGTCGTCGCTCTCCCCTTCGTCCTCCAGCTCCTATAGCATAATCGCCAGTTCCGGCCGGTCCATCCCGTCCTCGCTGAGGTTCGGGTAGTAGGGCACCATCGAGTCGGCCCCCTGCACGTACGCGTCGTTGTACAGCCGCCAGTACGGCGTGCGAACCTTGCGCGCCGGGTGGAAGAGGCCGGCCCAGACGTAGTTGAGCACCACGCCCGAGCCCACCGCCATCCGGATCGCCTCGATGGCCTCGATGATCCGGTCGATGACGTGCGGGCTCGTCTCGAACAGGTTCGGGTACAGCAGGTTGAGCAGGTGCACCATGGCGTCCTCGCACCCGAGCCCGATAACCCCGAGCGCGATGTGTTTGACCACCGACGCCGACGTCTGCCGGTGCACCTGGTCCCGGTCGATGAGCGCGTCCTCCAGCAGCGGCGTCACCGCGTACACGTAGTCCTTGCCCATCTCGCCAATGTATTCGAAGAGGAAGGAGAGCGCCTTGAGCACGCCGTTCTGCACGTTGAGCTCCGGCACACGGTATTCGTTCATCAGCGCCGGCAGCACCGTAAACGGCGCGCACGTCTCCGCCACGATCCCGATCGCCACCGCCGTGTTGACCCGCGACTGCCGCTCCTGCACCCGCAGGTTGCTCAGCAGCGTCGCCAGCACGTCCTGCGGCCCGATGGCCTTGGCGATGAAGCCGAACGTGTTGTTGGCCGCCCGGCGGATCCCCTTCTTGTGCGCCTTGAGCATATCCAGGAGCTCGAAGCAGATGCGCATCCACTCGCGCGCATTGACGCTCTCCGGGCCTCGGTCCGCGATCCGTCCCACCAGGTCGATCGTGTTCTCCTGCACCTTCTCGTGTCGGTTGCGCAGAATCGGCGTCAGCCGCGGCAGCAGGTCCTTGATCGGCGGCTTCATCTGCGCGATGCCCACCACCGTCACGATCGACCGCAGCGCCCCCAGGATGGAGCCCAGCACCTCGGGGTACTCCTCGCCCAGGTACTCGTACAGCACGATGCCCAGCCGGCCCATCAGCTCGTCCTCGCCGCACTGCTTCATCACCATCGCGATCCGCGAGATGAGGTCCGCCGCCTGCTGCCGCACCGTCGGCGACTTGTTGTTCAGCCGCCAGAGGATCGTGCTGGTGATTTGCGGCAGGAACGGGCCGCACCGGTCCCCGAGCGCGTTGACCACGGACCCGAAGCCGTTGAGGATGACAATGTCCTCGGCGCTCTGCTCCTGGAACGTGTACAGGATCCCGTCCACCAGCCGCTCCTCCAGCCGCTCGTCGATGTCGGCCGCTCCGAGGCTCGTCACCACCTTCTCGATCGTCTCCACCGTCATCTTGCGATACGCCTCGCTCTCGTCCTTGAGGTTGTCGACGATCCGCTCCAGGATCTCGCCCACGCCCACCTTCTGTCCGATGTCGACCGTCGTCTCCACCACCTGCTTGTAGTTGCGCTTGTCCAGCGCCATCCTCTTCACCCAGTAGTTCTTGAAGAAGTCGTCAAGCACGTGCTCCTTGAGGTAGCTGCCGCTCACGCCCTTGGTCGCCGCGCACTGCGACACCACCTTGAGCACAACCTTCTTCATCTCCTCGTCCGGCGACGAGAATTCCCGCAGGAGAATCTCCATGATCTGCGTCGTGTAGTAATTGGCATACTCCTCGTCCATCAGCGGAATGATGTACCCCACGGCCTTGAGGAAGCCGGCGAGCCCCTTGCCTCGCTGCTTGCGCGCGCCCGTCCACAGGGGGTTGAGAATCTCGTCGAAGCTCTCGATGCCGTACGGGTTCGACGCTTCGGCCAGCGCGGCGATGGCCAGACTCGTCACCGTCCTGACCTTGGTTTGGTCGTCGTTGAGGTTCGGCGCGATGCAGTCGACGAGGCCCTTGAGGTGGGGCAAGATGGCGCATCCCATGAGGATGGCAATCTGCTGCACAATCTTCACGCCCGTGTGCCTGGCGTGCCATGACTTTTTGCTTCGGCACACGGCGCGCAGGAAAGGCAGCAGCGCCGGAATGGACAGGGCCGATGCGACGACGGAGAAGGCTCTGGCCGTCGTGTTTCGCACGTAGTCGTCCACGTGGTCAATGTCCGGCCGCATCACGCTGATCATCGTCGCAAGCCCGGCTGCTTTGGCCACGTTGGAGATGATCTCGCGACCTTCGACCCGGGCGTAGTAGTCTTGGTCGATGAGAAGCGGTTCGATGACGACGAGGATCTTGTGGACAAATGGCCGGACCAGATCGTCCAGTTTGTACAGAATGCGGTCGATGACCTTGACCAGGAGATGCCGCTCCTGCTCCTCTAGCGTCTTCTCCATGAGAAGGGGGAGGATCTGCGCGAAGAGAGGCCCCGGCCCGAACTGTCGTGCGTTGTCGGTGATCTGCCGGAGCGCCGTCTTGCGCATGGGCGGAGTTCCATTCTTGATCTTCAGCAGCAGCTTCATGATCTTCCTCTCTTTCAGCTCGTCCACCGTCATGCCGCTCTCGTCGGCGCCGTCATTCAGCTTTCCAAAGTACGTCATGTCCTCGGGCTTGAGAAATTGAAGATCGCCGACGCCAGAGATCTCGGCCGCCATGGGCTGGCCGCCCAGCCGGGTCATCTCGGGATCCTGCATCATGAACCCCGTCTGCGATGCGGGCGTCGGCATGACTCGATGGGCTGGAGCCCGGATTTGTACGAATCCAGGAGGAAATTCGAGTACTTTGTACCCTTGGTCCTCCCCTGGCAGGAGCATGTCTAGCTCCTCGTCGCTGAGAGGCAGGTTTCGTCCGATATCAGTCCCGAACGTGGTTGGCATCGAGGGCGCCTTGGTCACGGGAGCGGGGGTTGCAAGCCCTTGGTTGCCCATGGGCGTCGCCGAAGGCGCTTGGTCCCATCGAGAGCGCTGTTTGGCGGGCTCGGGCGCCGACAGGCTGGAAACCGATGGCGCCTCGTCCCATCGAGAGCGCTTCTGCGGCTGTGCGGCCACAGCGGAGTCCGTCTGGGCTTGGTCTTCAGTTGACGTGGACGAAATGTCCCATCGCTTCTTGCGTTTGCGGCCAGCGGTGACCGCCTCTGTGGAACCGGCCTCGGCGTTCTCCTTGTCGGTAATTTTCAGCGTGGGCCTGGCATGCTCGCCGTTGGCCTCGTCGCTCTTCTTGTCTTGGATCGCTCGCCGGACACGCTCCTCTTCTCTGTCGAGATCTTGACTCTGCATGATCTCGCGGTAGGTAGTTCCATTCTCTGCAGCCCCAGCCTGCCTATTTTCGGCAAAGGGATCAGCTCGAGTCGGTGTCAAGACGCGGTTGAACCGACGTTTCTGGTAGTCCGTCTCGCGGTCGATGATACGGCCGCTCTTTTCTCCTCGTCCGGCCAGGATATCGTCCTCCTCGACACCATCTCCGCGAGAAAACTCGTCCATGATGTCTCGGGTCGCGGTATACTGGCCGACGAGCCGACGCGTGTTGTCCCCGCCCGCATCGTCCTCGTCCTCGCCCTCGCCCTCGCCGAGGGGCAAGGACGTGTTGTATCCAGCGAACTTGTCGGGTCCATCCTGGTCGTAGAGTTCGTTGTCAGCGCTGTCGGTGAGCTTCTGGCGGGCTGAGTCTTCGCGTTGTGTAGTGGATTCCCGGCCCCGCGAGCCCTTCCTGGCTGCCGCGGCGGCGTTGCGCTCGCGTTGGCGCTTGGTCACGGCCTCGAAGTCGGCGTCAGACATCTTGCCTCAGTGCCCCTCCTACGTCAGCCTGGTTCCAACTTGCAAGGTGCGGTCTGGGTGTTGTCGGTGCGCATGGATAGGCAGCCTCGCCGAGGTTCAGTTGATTTGTTCGCGGGAGAGGAGGTTCACGATAGAGGTAGGTTGGCAGCCAGTGCTGCGGCCGGCGGCGAAAAGTTTAAGGCGAGTTTGAGTACGCGAAGAGCCGATGTTGAGCCGAGCCGCTTGACCCACTCATCGTGCTTATTCAGCTCTTCTGGCCCACCCATCCGCACTTAAAGATGACATCCCTTCGCATCTTCTTCTTTTTCCCCCTTGAGAGGGAACTTCCATTGTCAATTGCCGTCTTCCTCGATCGTTCCTAAATTCTTATCCTTCGTTTGAGTTCAATTTGTACGGTCTTCTCCGAATTCTTGAGGAATGCGGTCCTGTATCTCGGCACTGTACCCATAGAACTTCAGTTCTGGCAACATATCCTCCCACTTGTGCTCCCTTAGAACCAGAGTCACGACGACACGCTCCATAAGTGCACCCCTAGAATTATAGTTCTGTCACCATCACTAAGTGCCCCCTTCGATTTCCCACGAGCTGGAATCATTGAGGGGCACTTAAGGGGAGGGCTGACTGTAGTTCTGCGGGAAGTCTCTCTACCGTCAATGTAGTCTGTCTCATTCCTGTTCGAACTAGATCACGATGTTATAAGCAATACTGAAGCCTGGTAGCTTTATGAGTATTCGAGCGTTCGTCGGACAGGCATCTGGTCAGGTACTCTGCCAACGACAGCTACAAGATGAAAACCTGCTCGATCTCGGCTTTCTGCCAAGTTCAGGCCGTTGGGTCTAGACAAGAAAGACATGTTATCACGACCTCGGCATACATGTCGCCCACGCGTGCCGGCCGCCTCGATCTGGCCACTTCAACCAGGTGGTCCTTGATATTAGCAAAACTCTTTGGGGGGGTTGCTTGCCTCATAGTCCTAGCCCTCCAGCTTCAGCCTTAAAGCTGTCGAGGTCACTTTCACATACATGTAGCCACCGACATCCCCATCCTCTTCGTAACAGATGAACATGTCCCACAATTCAAATCCCAGTAGATACACGCCCAGGCTGAACACTTTGTGCTGCATGACATAGCTTTCATGTGCGCAGAATCGCACGTGTGGATGAAGCTGACGTCCTTGACGAGCTGCCGCGCGATACTCAACACGTAGCTCAAGCTGAAGGTCGGGGGCTGCAAGAGCTGGTATCGGAGACCAGCGAGCTGTGTCTGTTCTATCGGCAGGCGGAAGATCAGGTCGATGAAGCTCAGCTGCCTCTTCTCGGTTCTTGCGCTTGATGAGGCCGTGGCAGCAAGGAAGCCTGAAGGTGTTGGGGTTGGCTTGGCCAAGCTCTTCGAGAGCGCTGCGGCGTTATCCCTGATTCGAGCGTAACCGCAGGCCGAGTCACAAGTGGTGAATTCCAGAGTGTATGGTTTCTGGGAACTCGCACGTTTACTTGTTTGCGTGCTTGAGTGCTTGATAAACCCTGTGGTCTCCCAGTCTAACCCGTCCTCGGGCAGAGAGACATGCAGATTGTTTCTGCTTGATCGGTCTTTAAGCGATGGCAAGCTTCGAAGCTTTCGCAATGTTACCAGCTTATACTATCTGCAGCTCTCGATATGTTGGTACATGTAAATGGGGCGGCAACTGACGGATCGGGAACTCTCAGTTCCAACTTCCAAGTCACTCAGTTCATCTCCAATGCGCAAGATCAGGAACCATATGAGATCGAAGATGCGTTGCCATTGTACAGCTCGCAAATGATATCGTTGAGGGCGTCGTCAACGTTCACGATGAGGAATTTGCCCTTTCTCATGCCCAAATTGGGTGCCTTGTCAGGCCCTCCTCTCATCACCACAGACTTGATCTGTTTGATGGCTAGGGTCAACTTGCTCTTCAGAATTTCCAAGGCCTCTCCATAGACGCGTCACTGCTCATCTTCTGGGACGCTGGTGGTTTTCTTAACGAACTCGACTTTGAACTCAGTTCGGCTCCAGGTCGACTCTACGACTAGGACGTTGGCCTTCATGATTTGATCGGCGTCTCGGTGTATCTAGTATGCGGTCACAAGCTTCTTGCCATGTCTAGGTACCTTCGATTATTAGATGTCGTGGGGGTTTGACGTTCGACTTACCGAAGACAGAGATCAGCTCCGCTAAAGGCGGCCAGAATCAGCTCTGCGGAAGCCATGTTGATGCTATGATCATCTGGAATCCTCGGACGTGACTCTCCTGTGATATCGGTTAATTACTATGCAGGCCACAACGTGATTGACGCTCCAACGTGGCACATGGCCCCCTACTTACATGTACATATGTGGAAATACGATTGTATGCAACTGCTTCTACGGTCTAAAGAGATCAACCGATTCGCCCCATAGAACACGCCGTTCGCTGCGACAGATTCTTGGCCGATAACTGGATGTCTTAAGTCCCGGCGCTATCCGACCTCGTTCGCGACTCAAAACCGTAACTCACGGGCAACTCTAACAAGGACATACTCTACGAGCTGGCATAATCGGTCGGTGACTCAGTCGGACGCAAACAGGCGCGTCGGGTTGGCGGGCACTTCTTGGGCCATGGGTCCTTTGGCATGGTTCACCGAGACGATCCGAGAGTGCTGCGACCACAGCGTGGCCAAAAGGGCATGTACCGTCAAAAAAAGATAGGAACTACATTGCTGTCGGCAAAGAGCTGGCCGACTCGAGAGAGTCGGACGCTGTTGTGAATTCTCGCACCCCAAGTTATTTTTTGCCCTTCTCAACCACATGTACTGGCAGCCCCTGTGGACTTTTCGCCATGAGTCTAGTCTAGTATTCCCCTTCTTTTGTGCGCTCTGACGATTGGTCCGAGACTGATGGTTTCATCACCTTCCCCATTGAATATCTAGAACTTGGTGACTTTAAGCGCTATCTCACTGGGCCGTTACCGGAGATAATGGCGAGGCAGATCACAAGTCAGCTTTTGCGAGGTCTCAAGTATATGCACGAACTTAACTTTCCCCATGACGATCTCAAGCCTGGCGTAAGTCTTGCCTTCCCAATTTATTCCCATTATACTCAGCTCCAGCTGACTCGTCCAAAAAAAAAAAACACTGATGGCTGCAAAGCGTCTGGAGTGGTTGACCACGATCGCAGACTTCGGCATCAGCAAGCAAAGACATTACGAAGTTACGACCTTGAATACAACGCCCCTGAGGTTGTTTGGGTTCGTAGCTCCAGAGCTACTTTGCTTCCATGCTGCCTCCAGCCAGGCCTCCGATTCCCATGCTGTCGCTGTTGATATGTGGTTTCTCGGTGCAGTCTCACTGCGTTATCAGCTCTCTCATGCTTAGCTCTGCTATTCAGTTATATCAAGGGCAAATATTATCGTCTCATGGTCCATATTGACGTCTGTGATGTATCGGAGCATGCCAAGGACTTCATGATAAGTCTGCTGTATCTAAAATCGAGAAATAGGCGTCCAACCATCGCGGCGGGTGATCATCCATGGATGTCGGTGCCTCTACGGCTTGTTTCAGACCCCTTTCAGCCAGAGTGAGTTTGAGAACCACTTGCTGGTACGACATAGAATGATAATACGTTGCGCATTACGCCGATGGAAAAGGCCAATTAGCTGCAGTCGAGAGGTAGGCTCACTCATCGGAGCTTTCAACAGCCTGGAGTAATGACAGTGCCGCGACGTGTGCTTGACTGAGACTTGCCGGTAAGCGCCGTCAACAGGCACCGCATACCATCTACGTAGCCAAGCACTGACCGAGGAACGACCTCGGCAATAGGTTCGACTCTGGCGTTGGGCGCTGCCACGGTAGTTGATGTCCGCAACTCGCCTCGACTATTTCCTTTGAGTTACTTGTGGCAAAGAGCAGAGAGGATACCGGTAGGCCCGGTCGAACTGCTTAAGAAGAGGAGAGCTATTATGCTATGTCGAACGCCGTGGCTAAAGAGGAGAAGCCAGTGACTCGGTCAAAGATAGGTGTGCCCTTTTGGACTTTCTGGAACATTTTAGCACTCTGTATTGCAGTTATAGAGATGGATAATCTACTCATAGTGATAGTGTTTGTTAAATATATATACGAAATTTCATGTTGGGCAGGACGCCAAGTTCTTATGATGAAGACGATAGTTACATCCGATTTTTATCACATGCAGCTCTTGATTCTCAATCGACTCGTCTGCAATTTGACCGAGACAGGCATCAGAAACACCGACACGCACGCCGTACGGATCACAGCAGCAAAGAAGGTGGTGATGGGGAATGCATAAAAAACCCCAGGGCGTTCATCGCATATCTCCCACTCGTCTCGCCATGCTCGCGAGGACAGTACAGGCTCCAGCAAGAATAACATGGAGACGCCTCCCAAAACGCCCAAACGGCAAGATGATGAGCACTCCGGAGATGATCTCGAAGGTCCAGCAGCTACCCAGGACAGCAGAAGAGCAGGCGGAACACGATAGGAAGATTTCCGAGCGACGATAACGGGACGAGAGAGGCAAAGCCACGAACGCTCGAATCACTCGCATCCTAAAGACACGACCCTAAGTAGAATAAACCGATCATGACTAAATCTTCCAAAGGGTCCTTTAACGTTGGAAATGCGGGGGATGTCGTAGGTCGAAACATTACCCGGCCCATTTCTTATAACGCCCCGCCGCGAATTTCTTCGAGCTGCCTACGCCCAGGCTCTCTTTCCCCCAGAATGAAGATCAATCAGTAGCCTCGGAGGTGGTAATTATAAAATGAATAGTCTGCGGAGAAGGCGTTTATTGGCGAAGTACAGGCGTCAAGGACTACGTGGCTTTCCTACTCCCCAGCAGCCGCAACCATATTATTGTCTAAGAGATACCGATTTAGCGGCTGAGGAGAGACTTTTTACGAGTGTCATTGAACTAGATATACGCGGGATCGTAATATTTCCACTTTTGGCGTCGGACTCGGAGGTTCAATAATACAGGTAGACGGAATACCATCGTGAAACATACTGTTTACGCTCGTATATCTAGCAATAACGATCATTCTTGACAAAGAACAATAGCAACAAATACATTAGTTCAATAATACAGGTAGACGGAATACTATTGCGAAACATACTGTTTACGCTCGTATATCTAGCAATAACGATCATTCTTGACAAAGAACAAGAGCAACAAATACATTAATCCTGAAGAATCTGAAGTTGCTGGATAGTTAGAGATCATCGGAATATCGAAGTCTCGTTTTAGACGAAGTGCTATAGCTAGCAAAGCAAAAAAGGCGAATAGAAGCAGGCACTGAAAGGCCAATTACAGAACTGGTTTTATCTTCTCTAGACTCTATTGATCAGTTTATGCAACCTTTTATTTACACGAATGCGGGAATCCCGTAACAAACTGTCTAAAGGAACACTTTTCCGACTCGTAGTCGCTGTAGTCATGGCTGTCCAGTTGACGCAGCGTAGCACAGTCTGAACGTGTATTAGTTTGTAGCTTCGCAAACGTTCGAAGCCGCTATTGTATATCTTGTTCCAGATCATGGAGATCTATGTAGAAATATCATTGCGGGGCTCCCCTTCCAACCGTCGGTCGTAAATGTCTGTCCCCTCCCAGGAAAAAAACAGCGACAGAGAAACAAGAGAGGAAACGAGAGCCGCCAACTGCCCAGGGAATGTCTGCACCATACTTCACGGCCTTTGCCGTGTTCGTCTTCTTTTCAGCGTCTTGCCTACTTCCAGAACGACTCCGTCCTTCGTGTCTTCAGCCTTGATCACCGTTTCCACCTCCGTCTTCACCGACGCTCTCCTCTTAAGCTGCTTTCGCCCCTCCGATCCGTCCTCTACCTTGACCTCCTGTCTGCTCGCATCGCGGTCTGCAAATGCTCGCAGGTCGGCGGTGAAAAGAACGGAGTGGGCCCAGCCAGCATACTGGCCCCAAATGCCCCTGAAATGGTCACCAACTGCGTCGTAAAGGGCCTTGTTGAAGGTCTTGGATTTCGATTTGCCAAACTTGTAATCTCTCTGAGCAATCTGCCAGACGTGGGTGTCGACAGGGACCGACTCTCCCCAACCCAGACCCATGAGACAGACACAGTCTGCCACCTTGGGCCCCACGCCCGCGAGAGACAGGAGTGCCTCGTGGGCCTCCCGATAAGTGCATTGCGGAGTGGTCGTTCCACTGCAGCCCTGCAGGCCGCGGTGCTCCGGGTTGCGCAACGACTCCAACCACAGTGGTGGCTTCTCCAGGGCAACGACTCGAGCCGTCTCGGCGATATACTTTGCTCGATACCCAAAGCCGAGCTCCCTCAAATGCGACTCGACCTGTTTTCCAGTGAGCGCGTCAGGAGCTGGGAAGTCGTGAAGAGCCTCGCCCCCAACGTGTCCGATGAGAGGGCCGTAGTGTAAGCATAACTTGTGAACCTGGAGACGGTTAGCCATCCCGATGAGTCGCCGTAAGCATGTTTACACTTACCATCTGAGATATTCGGCTGATGTTATTGTTGCTGCTACAAATGAAGCAAACCAGCGCCTCCCAAGCGTCCTGGCTGAGGATGCGCACACCCGTGAAGCCGGTTGCTCTTTTGCGAAAGTTTGGGTCGGCGCCCGACCATTGCTCATACAAGGCCCCAAGATCGAGGTCTAGGCTGAAGTAGCGGCGTAGAAGGCTCTCTGTGTCGTCGATGGCCTGAGAGACCATGCGGCTGGATGTAGGCGTGGCGATGTCTGGCCAAGTGACCCTGTAGTGCACATGTAGAGGGTCCTGCTTGAGGGAGAGGATTCGCCCGTTCAAGGTACTCGTCCTGCGACACCGAGTCAGCTGCGAGGCCGCAAGAGAGGCCCGATGAAGAGCTGTTCGCACCATTCTTCGTCAATCTTGCGCCACCGAAAGGTCTGGCCACACCGGAGCGTCGTGTCGATGCAGAGCTCGGACAGGCTCACGGGCAGCTTTCGCCACTCTGGCCCTCGTTTGACGGCCATGGTCGCACTCGGAAGGTGGCAGAGTGGCTGATGGAAATCATATGAGAAAATGTGTTTTGTGGTCAGAAGCAATGGATGATTGATGCTCAGAGAACGCTGAGCGAAGGCATCGCAGACCAGCGGAAGTGATGTAGGTCGGCTGTTGCTGCAGCGCTTCTGGTGCGTGCAGTGCAGACTCGAGGCTCTAGGCTCGAGAGTGGCGAGGCGAGATTCCTGGAGGTACTTGGCAGAGAGCTGCCACGGCGAGGTAAGCACACAGAGGGTCTTGTAGCTGTAGGTACCCACCCGCTCCAGCGCTGGCTGCCCGCTGGCCGCCTGCCGGCAGGCGTTCGAAGAAAGCTACGAGGTCTGTGCTAGCTCCACAAACGGATTAGCGTCGTTTTTCTGGGAAAAAGCTCCAGCCTCGCCTGCACAAGCAAAGTTGCAAACTGACTACTCGAGTCAACGCGAGACGCCTCTGGGCCCTAAGATCTTCATCCTCTGCTGCGCCCGCCGTGCATCTCCTGTGCATCAACGTCCAGCGTCAAGCGGCTGTCGGACCATCTGCCATCTCGGCAAGACGTCGCGAATCATGAACGGCGACAGCTACTCGTCTCGAGGTGTGTCAGATGCTGGGCCCGGCGCTGTCTCGCCTGATGGAGTTCGTACTGACGGGCCTCCCCCCCTCGCTGATGCAGAAGGGCGACGAGGTCGAGAGTATCCGGTTCGTGGGCCACTGGGAAATTCCCCTTGCTTGCAAAACACGCACTAATCTTCGTTTAGCCCATCAGAGGGGAGCGCGACGAACGTCGTGACCATCGCCACAGAGATCGTGACCGCGACCGCGAACGTGAGCGCGACCGCGAACGTGAGCGCGAGCGAGACCGAGACCGTGACCGTGACCGTGAGCGCGAGCGTGACCGTGAGCGCGAGCGAGATCCTCGGGAGCGGAACCGTGAGCGCAGACGATCCAGATCTCCTGACCCTCGCGGGCATCGTCGACCGGACCCAGACTTCGACGCATACTCGTCGAGCCGAAGCCACCGTGATCGTGAACGAGAGGACCGGTACTCTGGCCGCGAGCGCCGAGGGGAGCGCGAGTGGGACCGCGATCGAGCTGCCCCTCGCAGGGAGCCGCGTCGAGAGGAAGAGGAACGACCGCCCAGGCGCGAGCGAGATCCTTACGACGACCGTCGGCGGGCCCCCCGAGAACGCAGGGACGATGGCGGCTTCCCGAGGAACGAGCCCCCCCGACGGAGCCCGACTCCGCCCGCCAAGCGAGAGCCCACTCCGGACCTGACCGACATTGTGTCCATCCTGGAACGCAAGCGGCGGATGACCCAGTGGGACATCAAGCCACCAGGCTACGAGCTGGTCACGGCCGAGCAGGCAAAGCTGTCGGGCATGTTCCCTCTTCCCGGTGCCCCCCGACAACAAGCCATGGACCCAACCAAGCTGCAAGCGTTCATGAACCAGCCCACAGGGCAGGTGTCGAGCGCCGGCCTCAAAGCAAGCAACTCTCGCCAGTCCAAGAGACTCATCATCTACAACTTGCCGGCCTCGACTACCGAGGAAAGCCTGATATCCTTCTTCAATCTGCAACTCAACGGCTTGAACGTTATCGAAACAACGGACCCCTGCCTCCAATGCCAATTCTCCACCGACCGGTCTTTTGCTGTCCTCGAGTTCAAGAACGCCATCGAGGCGACCGTCGGCCTTGCTCTCGATGGAATAACCATGTCGGCAGACGATGACGCCAATGGCTCGTCCGACCCGGAGGCGTCGGGCTTGATCATTCAGCGGCCCAGGGACTATGTGATGCCGGCAGTCCCCGACGAGATTGTTCATGATCCGGAAGTCATCTCAAACTACGTCCCCGACACGGTGCACAAGCTGTGTGTTACTAACCTGCCGGCCTTTCTTACTGACGACCAAGTCATTGATCTGCTCGCTGCCTTTGGCAAGCCCAAGGCCTTCATCTTGGCTAAAGATCGATCAACCGAGGAGTCGAGGGTAAGACATGGCGCCCCTTGAACATTTCCCGGCTCGAGAGCGGTTTGTAGGCTGACAGCAACCAGGGCATTGCCTTTGTGGAGTATCTCGAGCCTACATCGGCCAACGAAGCCGCCCTTAATACGCTGAATGGAATGGACGTGGGAGGCCACAAGTTGAAAGTGACCAAGGCAAGCTCTGGTTCCACACAAGTTGCCAACTTTGATGTGGGCATCACTGCTATCAGTGGACTCGCCTCTCAGCTGTCCAACGAGACCGACAAGGGCCGCGTGATTCAGCTCCTCAACATGGTTACACCCGAGGAGCTCATGGACATTGAGGAATACGAAGGTATGTATCGGCACCCTGCTCGCGCCCTGTCCTCCATCCCTCATGCTTTTGCCGGTGACTATCACGTCCAGGCGAAATCGGCGTGTATGAGCTGACTCGTTGCATCTAGAAATTTGCGACGACGTGCGGGACGAGTGCTCCAAATTCGGCACGGTTCTGGAATTGAAGGCGCCGCGTCCTTCTGGTGGCGGCCGACAATCTGCTGGTGTTGGCAAAATCTTCATCAAGTTCGATTCCGCCGAATCTGCCCACAAGGCCCTCACAGCCCTAGCAGGTCGCAAGTTTGCCGACAGAACCGTCGTCACCACTTATTTCCCGGAAGTGAGTTGAATACTACGCCTGGAAGCCTACGTCCGCAAGCTGACAGCGTGTACAGGAGAACTTTGACGTCGGCGCTTGGTAGAGGGCGCCCGAGGTCGTGACTCCGACTCTTGAGCATCAGCTCGGGCGTCTCAGACATGAGACCACTGCGGTATGTGACGCGAGGCAGCAGCTGAGGCGGGGGGTTCATTTATTGCAGTGAGATGTAAAACAGGTAGGACGAAGAAATCAATCGCGGGGTCCGGCCACTGTCGCCTTGGTCACGACTTTTTCGAGCTCGACGGGATTCGCGGGTTCACTAAGGGGGAAGTCTACGCGTCTCTGGCGGTACGGATGCCCGTTACACAGATCTAAGGTACTGACTACGGCTTTGATCCCGTTAGCCAAACGTTCTCGGGTATTTGCGAATCGAGGATTGGGGAGTGAGTGTTCAAATGGTTGTCAGAAGTCCAGTCTATTCATCGAGCCAAAGGCTCTAACATAAGAGGTACCAGAAAAAAAGTGTTGTGTCATCATGTGTTGGCGAACGGAGACGCGTGCTGTATTGGACATGTCGACGACGTACCGTTGATTGACATTGCTATGAGCAAAATGTGACATTGATCGCTGATCAGTCTGTCATCAAGAGCAGGTCGTTGCGTCGACAGCGATGTCGTCGCAGCGGGAGGAGAGGTAAGAAATGGTTGGATGGTGGATGGCGAGTAAGAAAATCGTTGGGGCCCGCTTAGAGGGAAGAAAAAGATTATGGCGAAGAAAGGGCGACATGGGCCACGTGAGAGTCACGTGATGAAAAGACACCATGCCCGCAGCAGCGTCTCTGCCCTAACTAAGCGAAAATTCATTTGCTCCACACAATTGCCAAACGACCTAACGTGCAACTTCACGATCACGCGCCGACATCTCCTCATTCGCAGCCGCACAGCAACACCGCCAAGATGGGTAGACTTCACAGCAAGGGCAAGGGCATTTCCGCCTCTGCGATCCCCTATTCGCGCGCTCCTCCGACGTGGCTCAAGACGACTCCCGAGCAGGTCGTCGAGCAGATCTGCAAGCTGGCCAGGAAGGGTGCCACGCCGTCGCAGATTGGCGTCATCCTGCGAGACTCGCACGGCATTGCGCAGGTCAAGATCGTCACCGGTTCGTCTGCCCATTTTATGAGGCGCAGGCCCTGAAGCGGGCGAGCCTGGAGGAAGGAGCATGAGGCTGGACGCGAAGCTGACTCGAAGGCAGGCAACAAGATTCTGCGAATCCTCAAATCGAACGGTAGAGCTCCCTGAAGCAAGAAAAACGAGAGACGGGTTATATGAAAAAAAAAAAGCGCGCGATGCTTCGTGCCATCATCTCTCCAGGAGACGTTTCTTCTGTGCCTCTGTACGGTCACGGCTGACAGAGAGATTCAACCAGGCCTCGCTCCCGAGCTTCCTGAGGATCTGTACATGTTGATCAAGAAGGTAGGAATCTGCTCCAGGGGGGACAAGTGTACCCCTCACCCAGGCTGGCGTGCTGCTCTTCTGACCCGAGTGTCCTAGGCCGTCGCCGTCCGCAAGCACCTCGAGCGCAACCGCAAGGACAAGGACTCCAAGTTCCGCCTCATTCTCATCGAGTCCCGTATCCACCGTTTGGCCCGCTACTACAAGACGGTCGGCGTGCTGCCTCCTACCTGGAAGTACGAGTCAGCCACCGCCAGCACCATTGTCGCATAAAGGAAAAGGGACGCGCAGGCTCGACGGGACCTGCTGAGCCGGTGGGGTTTCCCTGGAACCTGGAGTTGGGGGGCATGTATGGAAAACCTGCATTTAGAGAGCCATATGCTACTCGTTGAGGTCTAGACGGCCGTCACGTAGTCTTGGGGCTTGTAATGAAAGCGATTGACTATGAACGCCCGACGCTGAACTTCCCATGCGGGTATCGCCTTTGGTATATCCTTCCAACCCCCCAAACGCCGATGTAGCATCGCTCTTGTAGACAAGTTTCATCCGGCCCGAGGGCCACAAACCCACCAAGGCTAGCCAGTCCTCTCCAGCTCCTTGGACTTTTGCAGCAGAAACTCGCCCAGGACTCGTAAAGGGTCAGGAGGCCTAGGTCTCGGATGAGCCAACGGAGAGGATCTGCCTGAACGCGGCGCCACTCACTGATCTTTGGCCAATTGCTTCATGCCCTCGAGCAAGACGCCCGTGACCTTTGTGTTTAGATATCGCCGCGTGGGGTCGCCGTGCAGAGCTGCCTCCGAGGGCATCGTCAGACCCGCGTCTGGGTGCGCCGAGGGGGCGCGAGAGCCTTGAGCCGGAGTTCCCGTTCGGGCCGGCGCCGGCGACTGTTCCGGGATCGTCAGCGAAGAGTGTCGCATCGCGATGACGACGGGATCGTACCGCGGCCTGCTCTATCGGCGCATCGGACATGACGATGTCCTTCTGCGGCGTATCTGACGACGCTGCCGGGGGCGCCGGCTGGGCGACGGCATTGCTGGACGTGACATCGGCGGTTGGGGGCCCTTGCTGGCTCTCCAGCAGCATGTCTGTCTTGGGGCCATCATCCGCCATTGTCTGGATGTCGGTCTTCTGGCATGCAACGAGGCGGGGTATCCGCTCGCAGCTCTCAGTCGATCGAATAAGTTGACGGAGGAGAGCTTTCTCGGCGGTTGATTCTCGGATGCATACACCACGTCCCCACCCTTCTTTTCTCTTTCTAGAATAGAGTGGCAATTGTACGCGGTCAGCTGACTTCGCGTTCCTTTCGCCCTGGACTCGCCGCGCGACTTCCGCGCTCTAGGCTCTGGTCTTGTGTCCTTTACCATGTCGAAGGGACAGGCTGACGGAGAATGGACTCGTTCTTGAGAAGATCGCTATCGGCTCGCCAGCATAAGGATGACGACTCCGGGCTGGTCTTGAGTCGCGAGTCTGTTCCGGAAAGGCCGCCAAAGCGGCTGAAGAGAGAAGACACCGCGGACTCGACCTCGGACGATTCTACGGAGTCATCTTCCGAGCACGAAAAGGGGACAGCCAGCGACGAAGATGATGCGATCGGCAGCGCCGACACGCGCCGGCAGAAGACGCGGACGACGGATGTGGAGAATGTCCTGCCTCCGACTCAGACCGACGACAACGCCATCGAAGAGTACGAGCAAATGAAGTCATCACAGCAGGCTGAGGCGGGCGAGGCCGAGGGAGGCGGGATTGCGCCAGCTCGCTGGATCAAGGGAAAGAGCTCCATCTACGTGGATGCCTTCAACCTCGCCCTGGACACTGTGCTCGACGAAGAGTCACAGCTTTTTAACGAAAAAGAGAGGGAGGTGTTTCGGCAATGGAGGGCGCTGGATTACGAATCACAGTACCTGTAGGTCGGAGCGCCATCGCAGAGCCTTTACCTTGCTGATCATATCGTCAGGTACGTGCGATTGTTCCTGCGCAAGACGGCAGCGTGGCATCGGTGTAGTCGCTTGGGATATTACGCAGACGTCGCGGACCCGGCCGCAGCCATGGAGTCACTGCAGAAGCGGCGGACGCTGCCGAGAGTCGAAACGCGCGACACGTCGTGCGAAGAACCTGGTCTCGACATCGAGCAGTTCTGCCTCGGCGAGGGCTTCACTTTCGCCGACGCGTCAGAAGATCACATCACGTCGGTCGAGGAAGCGGCATCGCTCCTGTACCTCGACGAGCTAAAAGCATTGGCCAAGGAGGCCCGGGTTCGGGGCCGCAACAAGGCCGATTTCATCCAGGGTATCTGCCGAATAAGCCACCAGCAAGCAGGGCTGATGGCCGTCGGGCTCAGTCGACACAACAGTCGCGAATCGGATGTGTCTCTCGAGACGGACTCGGTCAAGCCGTCCGGCGACGAGCGAGAGGAGTCGGGTCGGACGCAACATTACCTGGGCAAGATACTCGCGACGGTCGGTCCATGCATCCGCCTGTCGCCGCTGACGTTGAAGCTCTTCGAGCGCGTACACCTCGTGTTTTACCGATCGACGGACTGGACGGAGAAGTCGCTGACGACGATCATCCTGGCCAAAATCGCGCGGAGAAACTTCCCGGAGTACATCGTGTGCCGCACGTCGACCATCTTTGCGTCTCGCGGCCACCTACTGGAATTCGAGGCGGCCATACGGCTGGAGGCGGAAGTGGACAGCATACTGGAGTTCGGAGGGCGCCCAACGGAGACGGAGCTGCAGAGGATCGTGGACATTTCCGACTGCGTCCATCCCCGCTGGCGACGATTCGTGGCCGAGGAACGGGACAAGGAGCGGCGGGTGTACGAGGCGGGCGAGGGCGCGTATCTACGGCGGTTCAACCCGGCGCACGCCTACACGCGCATCATGCACAAGGCCCTGTTCGTGTTCGGGCGGCGCAAGGAGCACGGCAGGGAGCACGGGCTGCTCACCGAGCTGCTGTCGCAGAAGCTCTTCCACCCGGCCCGGAGGGGCGCATGGTACCAACGCAAGGCGCTGCTGGAGGAGCACTACATGGCCAAGCTGGACGGGGGCGGGCCGAGCCGGCAGGCGGAGCAGCAGAAGAGGCAGTGGAGGCAACGGGCGGTGGCGACGTGCGAGGCCGGGCTGCAGGACGCGGACTGCCACCTCATCCACCACCACGACCTCCAGAAGCGGCTGGTGAAGCTGGAGAAGAAGCTGCGGATCCCGCGGCGGCTGCAGCACGACTTTGGCCACGTGCGCCTGGCGGAGCCGGTGCAGATGACGGTGGAGGGGATCCAGCTCAAGCGAGAGTCGGGCTCGAGGGCGGCGACGGCGTCGACGCGGACCGTCTGGCTCGACGAGCTGGAGTCCGGGGGCGAGTGCAGCGTGGAGGAGATGTGCCTCAGCCACTTCCGGAGGCAGGGCTGGAAGGGCTACCACGCGGAGGGGGGCGTGGTGCGGACGCTGTTCGCCTACCTCTTCTACGACGTGCTCTTCCTCTACATCCCCAACGTCTTCCAGACGGCGTACCAGACGTGCCCGCTGGACCTGCACACGGACGCCTTCTTCCCGGCGCGGGCGTCGGAGATCAACCACCGGCTGGTGGAGATTGCCAACGGCGAGGGCGAGCGGCTGCTGCGGCGGGTGTGGGAGCGCGAGCACGAGCGGCGGCCGAGCGTGGTCGGGCTGCGGTGGGAGTTTGCAGTCGAGGACCTGGCGGAGCTGGTGCGCTGCTTCGACGGCGGCGCGCTGTCGGCCATCTGCAAGGTGATGGCGCAGGAGTACAAGCACCGGGGCGGAGGCGTGCCGGACCTGCTGCTGTGGCGGGCCTCGAAGGGGGAGGAGGAGCAGGAGAAGGAGGAGGAGGAGGAGGAGGGGGAGGAAGGGGGCGGCGGCGAGGTGATGTTTGCCGAGGTCAAGAGCGCCAAGGACCGGCTGAGCGACACGCAGAGGCTCTGGATCCACGTCCTGACGGGCGCCGGGGTCAAGGTGGCGCTGTGCAACGCCGTGGCCCGCGAGGTCCGAGACGCGGACTGACGACGACGACGACGACGGCTCGCCGAACCTGGGCACCTGCATGTGAGAGCGGCGGCACGTGTCTGCGAAGGGCGAAGCCGTCGGCCGCGACACTCACACGCGGACGCCGTCGAAGTCCAGGCCGAAGAGGAGAGGCGCGACACGGGCACGACTCGGTCGAGCGCGGCACCGCAGCAGACGAGATGACGCGGATCGTGCAGGGCGTGTTTTGCATAGACGACGGGGACCGGGGAGAGCCGCCGTCTCAGGCTTGCGAGGGCGTCGGAAGACCGCGCGAGGCCGAATCTCAGCCGGGGCGGCCCAATCCGTGCCGACACGGTATCGAGATTGGAGAGGAGCAGCGGCATGGGGGCGCGCGGGCTGCAGGCCCCAACTCCACGCTCGGCATCCCGGCGCCCCGAGCCGGTCGTCGGGCCCCGTCTGGCTCGGCCGCCGGGGCACACCGCTCGAGGGCACGCGCGCGCAACACCTTTACGTACAACCAACCCACAGCGTCCTCACCTCACCTCCCCCCCCCGCGCCCGCGCCGCGCCGGCCGGCAGACGGATCCCTCTCTCGTCCCCGTCCCCCGGGCGTCGCGAGCGCGTCTCTCCGGCCGCCGCGTCCCGATCGGGCCACGCCCTCGGCCGCCCGCGCACATGCTATTTTTACCCGCTCCGCCCCATCCGTTAGCGTACCCGGCAACCACCTCCCTACCTACCCAGTACCTACCCATATAGCAGCCGTATGTCTGTCTG
>NJEV01000416.1:7130-20489 GCA_002591385.1 Cordyceps sp. RAO-2017
TCTCTCTCGCTCTCGCTCCCTCTTATTGCACAGAACGCATCGGCCTTGCTTTCCTAATCAATGAATGGAGGAGAAAGGAGGGCGGCCTCCGGCGTGCTTCAGCCATCCGGCTGCCCGTTCTCCCGGCCGCGCTCCGCCCCCACGTCATCGTGAGACAGGAGCCCCAGCCCTTGGCGTCCTGTCCTTCGGAGCATCTCGTAAGTGATGAGCAGAAGGAAAGAAAAAAAAAAAAAGAAAACAGGCCGTGCCGGTTGAATCGTGGCCGTGCCATCTCGACATGCCTTGCTGCCTCTCAGCTTCTTCTTCCCTCTCTGTCTGCTGTCATCTCGTCAGCCGCTCCCGGCCCGGCATCGTCCACGACCGGGGCGCCCGTCTCGATAACGCCATCCATCGTCGGCTCCTGTTCCAGATCTCGGTCGATCAAACCCGACCTACGAGAGGCTGTCGAGGCCGGCCATCCTCCCGTTCGCCACCTTGTTGACAGAGGGCCGGGCAAAACAAACAAACGACGCTGGACCCCACGCCCACCTTGCGCCTGGGCCGGATGGGGCTCGAATTTCATGCGCTCCATCGCCCGGGCCCGGACCAGAGGCGAGACTGACTGGCACCCCGATCGGTCGGTCCGCCGCCTGTCGATAACAAACATGCTCTTCCTGAGAACGGTCGGGGGCCGGGCCATGACCTTTCGTCCCTTGTCCTCTTCATGCGCCGCCGTCCGGGTCTCGGGCACAGCCGTCGAGATGGCCAGAGGATTGGACGGCCGGGACCAGAAATGGCCTGCTTCCTTGCGAGCGAGCGACCTCTCTCCCTCGGACCGTCTGTCTGCCAGCTGCCAGCACGGCTCGGCCGTTCGAGCTCGGAAAAAGCAACGAGGCCCAAAAAGGTCATTTGCCTTTGCAGCGAGGCGCCTCGACCTGTGGCTGCCCTGTAGGCTGTGCGTCTTTTGTCGTGTCTCAGTTGTGCGAACAGATTCGAACATGTGTGCATGAATCCGCATCGGCCCTTGCTTCTCCCCTCCTCCCTTGGCCGCCGCCGCCTTCTTCCGCTTCTTCTTCTTCTGCTTCTCCATTTCCTCGCCTCATCACCATGCTGCATCCAGGTATTCGTCGCCTCTCCTCGTCCAGCCACGGCCGTTGGCTGGTTGCTTAATCTCTCGTCGTGCCGTGTCGTGTCGTGTGCCGTCTTGGTCGCCGAGTCGCCTTGGCCTGCTTGCCCGCGCCCGTCGAGACAAGGGCCGGACGCGGCTTGGTCGGGACGGCGAGCTGCAGACCAGACGCACATCGCCAGTCCTTGACATCATCACTTCCATCCCGGCCCACTCCTTGCTCTGCGCTCCGCCGCAGCCAGCCTGCTGCCCGCTGTCCCTTGGGAATCGCCTCCTCTCTCTCCCGGCTTCGGGCCTCCAGACACTGATGCTCCCGTTCGTCGAGAGAGGCATGGCATCATGACCAAGCCCCGCGTCATCTACTGGTTCCGGACCGACCTGCGCCTCCACGACTCGCCCGCCCTCAAGGCTGCCCTCGACCTGCAGCCTGCCGTCCTCTGGCCCATCTTCACCTGGGACCCTCACTATGTGTATGGGAAGAAGGCCGGCCTGAACCGATGGCAGTTCCTGTAAGCCCCCTCCTCCCGACAGGGAGAGTAGAGCGGCGCCTCCCGACAGGGAGACCAGAGCGGCGCAGGCTGTGTGTGTGTGCTGGTCCCGTCGCCCCAGCTGACGGCGCGCCGGCAGGCTGGACTGCCAGAATGACCTCTCCCGCTCCATCACCAAGCTCAACCCCAAGTCCAAGCTGTTCGTCCTGCGCGAGGCGCCCCAGACGCTGCTCCCCAAGCTCTTCCGCGCCTGGCGCGTCACCCATCTCGTCTTCGAGAAGGACACCGACGCCTACGCCCGCGAGCGCGATGCCGCCGTGGCCGAGGCCGCCAAGGAGGCCGGCGTCGAGCTCGTCGTCCGCTCCGGCAGGACCCTCTGGGACAGCGACGCCCTCGTCGACAAGCACGGCGGCAAGCCCACCATGTCCATGGCCCAGCTCCGGGCCGCCGGCGCCAAGCTCGGCCCCGTCCCCCGGCCCCTGCCGGCCCCCGACCGCCTGCCGGACCCGGGCGACATGCCGCTCGACTTCGAGCACGGCCCGCCGCCCGACGCCGAGCCCGACCTCAACGCGGACCGCAGGGTCGACGGCGTCTCGTCCTACCGCAGCGTCGCCGGTCCGAAAGGCGACTTCGCCATCGAGACCATGCACGAGCTGGGCTTCCCGCCCGCCACCACGCCCCATCGCGGCGGCGAGACCGTCGCCCTGAAGCGGCTCGACGACGTCGTCAGCGACGCCGACTATGCCGCCACCTTTGAGAAGCCCAAGACCAGCCCGGCCCAGTTCGAGCCTCAGTCCACCACCCTGCTGTCCCCGTTCCTCCACTTCGGCGCGCTGTCGGTCCGCGAGTTCTACTGGAGGGTCCAGGACGTCGTCGACGCGTACGGCAAGGGCGCGTCGGCGCCGCCCGCCAGCCTCACCGGCCAGCTGCTCTTCCGCGACATGTACTTCGCCGCCCAGGCCGCCCTCGGCCCCGTCTTCACCCAGACGGCCCGGAACCCTCACTGCCGCTTCGTGCCCTGGCACCTGCCGTCCAAGCGGGACGCCGCCACCGGCCTCGTCACCGGCGACTACCACGTCGACTCGGACGAGGCCGAGACCTGGTTCAGCAGGTGGAAGGCCGGCCTCACCGGCTTCCCCTGGATCGACGCCCTCATGCGCCAGCTGCGCGAGGAGGGCTGGATCCATCACCTCGGCCGCCACTCCCTGGCCTGCTTCCTCACCAGGGGCGGCTGCTACGTCGACTGGGAGCGCGGCGCCGACGTCTTCGAGGAGCTGCTCCTCGACCACGAGCCCGCCTGCAACGCCGGCAACTGGCAGTGGCTCTCCTGCACCGCCTTCTTCGCCCAGTACTTCCGCTGCTACAGCCCCGTCTCCTTCGGCCAGAAATGGGACAAGAAGGGCGACTTCATCCGCCGCTGGGTGCCGGAGCTCAAGCACCTCGACGCCAAGTTCATCTATGAGCCGTGGAAGGCCCCCATCCAGGACCAGAAGAAGGCGGGCGTGCGCGTGACCGGCGACGGCCTGTCGGCCAGCGCCGAGGGGACCTATCCGAAGCCCATGTTCGACTTCTCGCAGCGCCGCAGCGTCTGCATCGGGGCCATGAAGAAGGCCTACGACGTCGGCCTGCACGGAAACGACGAGCGCGTCCTCGACGGGAGCTGGCGGGAGCTGTTCCCGTCGCCCGGCGAGGCCGAGGTGCAGGGTGAGTTTGAGAGCGATGATGGCCAGAAGGCGGATGACGCGGACCACGAGGACGCAGAGCCGGCGGCGGGGGCCAAGCGACATGCCAGGAAAGCCAGTTCCGAGGCGGCGTCCAAGAAGCAGAAGAAATAGCCCGGTACTTGTCCATGACGGTGTTCTGTACGTATAACTCTGTACGTAGAGGGAGAGGACGACATCAGACGTCGGATGGTCTCGGCTCCAGCCGGCCTCGCAACCTGGCCCATTCGATCCTTGCTTGTCATTCACCTGGAGCAGAGCACTTTTGTTGCCCAACTGCGCTACGTCTTATGCAGCTTCGTAGACAGGGGAAACTGCCCGCCTCGTGCAGTCCCATACACTCGGGGGACTGGCCGCCGCGTCACAACTCAACGCGCGGGTTCGCCAACCGCGACCACTCCGTGGCCCACAGCCGGCGCTCCTCGGGGCTTCTGCCGTCCGAGTCGGTCGAGCCGACGCCGAGGAGCTCCATCTCCGCTAGCCGGCTGAACATTTCGAGCCGGCCGTAGTGGGAAGCCGTGTAGGCGTGCTGCTGCGCGCTGCTCGGGTCGGCCGTCCTCAGCATGTCGGCGAGCATTTCGTCTGCCTTGTACACACCCGACTGTGACAGGTCCTCGAACAAGCACCTCGCCTCCCTGGTCCTGCCCAGCTTGAGGAGCGACATGCCGAGATGCAACTGGCAGCTGTGCTCCCACTGGAAGTTGGAGGACGGCAGGCTGAGAGCCCGCTGCAGCGTTTCGACTGCGAGCGCGAGCCTGCCTTGGTCGAATAGCCCTTCTCCCTCGACTGTCAGGGCGTCGGGGTCGTCACCCTTGGCCACCAGCCGCTCGAATCGAGCCTCGACGTTCAGCATTTCGACATACGACCCAAACCTTCGCGAGCGGACGAGATGCCGGGCCGTGGAGAGAACAGATGGCCTGTATCCCGATGCCGAAGCCGAGGTCCACATGGCAAGGGCCAAGTAATGGGTGGACATGTGTTCTGCAATGATACGCACAATGCATCCGACATCGTGAAGAACGGCGGGCGCGATTGGCTCTCCTGAATGGCGTAAGTATGGGCGAGAATGCGAGTGAGAAGCGATCCAAGGTGTCCAAGCGGATGTATGCCTACCATTGTCGAAGGTGTCGAAGGTGACGGCCCAGGGACTGGAGCCCTGTCGGATGGCATCAATGAACCGCTCGGCGCAGGCATAGTACATGGCTGGCGACAAGCGAGTGAAGGGGGGCTCATAGACGGCCAGGGCGGCGTAGAACGAGTCACTTGGGATGAGGTCCATGGTAAAAAGCTCGGGCGATGGCAGACAGTAGTAAGGGGCGAATCGGCGCGTCTGTACCATGGACCATGGATGCCCGGTTGGTTGACGACGTACACCGGCGTGGGGGCGTCCAGCTATGGTCTGAATGGCGGGCACCGACGCGAGGCGACGAGCCGTGAACAGATGGCGAGCTGCCATCTGCAGCGAGGATGGGATTCGGCTTCACGATGCTGTTGCTCAAACGAGGCTGTTTCGCGCATCACGTGCCGTCTTGATCGTCCTGGGAGGGGGCAGGGAGAAGAGAAAGAAGGCCAGTCGATGGGCAGAGCCTTTATCATGAAGGCATTCAGACCTTCTGGCCGGCTTCTCCAGAGCCAATTCCGAAGCAGCGAAAGGGAAATTCGACGACGCTCGACCCCATGTGTTGACAGTTTACGAGTCGAGGGGCGAGCGAAGTTGTACAGGCCCGGATGAGCCCCACTAAGCTGGGGCAGATGAGCCAATCACACGCCACGGGTGAAAAGCCCGCCCGAATAATTTTGTCGCTCGACCACCCCTCCAAAAAAAAAAAGGTGAAGCTTCAGACCTCATCTCACCGCAGACTCCAGCAACGACCGCCAGCCTTCAGCTCACAAGAAATACTCGTGTCTCGCTGGACTGCCCGGCCTCAGCTCTTCATCCACGACACATCGATTCACTGAGCGGGGTCGGCGAGGGCTTGCCGAGGAAGCCCCCCGTTGCTCGACGGGCGCCGTGAAACTAGTGCGCAGATCGATCCGACCGCGTCCTTCCAGCCAGACTTCCAGCTCCTCTCCCGACTCTTCCTTGGGGGAACATGGTGGCGCAGACGCGCAAGAGAAAGGCTGCCGTGGAGCGAGCGGCAGAAAAGGCTCCCGAGGCATCGACGGCCGCGGCGCCCCCCAAGCGCCAAAAGCTTCCCGTTCGATCGAAGACGGACGAGCCTCCGGCTCAGGAGACTTCCGGCAAAGGCACGCTCATCACTTTCCATGATGATGATGGCCTTGACGGGGGCGTGAAACTGGACCCGGCAGTCGGCGCGTCTACCACCGACGCGGTTGCAACGAGCCTTGCGGAGCAGGAGACGAGCGACGACGACGACGCGCCGCCCGAGGCGGTGTCGACGGCACAGGCGGCTTCGGACGTAAAGAAGTCTGCTCAGGCTGCTCAAGAGGCCGCTAGGCAGTATGTTGCTCTCGCCGTGGTCCGAAACAGATGATCGTGCGACCCTGTTTGTCTGACAGTCCCGTGATGCAGGAAATCGGCCGCCGAGAAGCGAAAGCGCCAAGAGCGCGACGCACTCCTCAAGAAGCAGGCCGAAGGGCGCAAAAGGGCCGAAAAGGAGGCCGGGGCCGCCGCTCCCCAACCAGAGGACGGCGGCGGTGACGTCGCTCCGTCGACTACGCACCGACTGGCCGCAGGCGGCCGGAGGCGGACGGACAAGGTCTCAATCCCGACCGTCTTGCCCGTCGAGTTCCTCACCGACTCGTCCAGCGAGGACGACGAAGAGGGCGAGGGTAACGAAAGAAGGCTCGACAGCAGCAAGCGGCCGCCCAAGAAGAGGGGGGTGCAGGCGGTGGAGAAGAGGCTGTCGCGCCAGAGCAAGGGCCCGCGGGACGAAAGGAGGGGGTCTACTGTTTATCGGGTAGCGGCCGAGAGGGACGAGAGGCTGGCACCCAAGAGCAGAACGGAGTCGATGAACTTCCGGGACGCCCTGCTCCGGAGAAAGAGGACGGCGGTCAAGCCACGGCCCGGGTTTCTCATCAAGTAGGCTGGGGCGCTGGGAAACGGGACGCGTTCGGGCCAAGATGCCACTCCGTCATCGCACTACACCCTCACCTCCCCACTCGATGGCCCGGCGACAGCCCGAAGGGAGGGAGGCGTTGGAAGGGAGGCGTCTCGCAAGCCTCCAGCGGCTGCGTCGGGTTGCCAGACGTCCCCCCCCCCCCCTGTAGCCCAGTGCCTGCTGGGACGGGGGGAGCCATGAAGGAGCACGAGCGACGCTGTTTCACCTCGGCCAACGCGGATCCCCAACGTCCCCCCTCCCCTCCCAGGGCACGTTGGCAGGAGGCGGGCGGCGTGGGTTGACGGGGCGCTGCTCGTGCGCACTCGCTCCGTCACGGAAGAGGAAGAAAGCGAAGCGGTTATCCGGCGCCGCGCGCGGACACGACGGCCCGAAGACGACGACGGTCCGCAGACAGCTCCCGTTTCGAGGCCACGGCCTGGCCAGGGAAACGCGTTCGTCGCACGCCATCGCAGGCCAGGGCTAGGACGGGCAATCATGCCACGGCTGCGGCAGGGGAGGGGGGCGACGGCGACGGCGCCGGGCGTGTCGCCGTCGTCCGCAACGGGCGAGGGCCGACGGCGTGCCGGGATCTAGGTTTGATATGGCTGGGCCGCCGTCGGTACCTTGCATCGCCCGTATCTAGATGGGCAAACAGGCCTGCTCGACATCGGGCCACCTGTGTGTGTGTGCGTGTGTGTCGGCTGCCGGGAGGGTAGCGTCCAAGGAGGAGTCGGGGCCGGCTGAGGTGGGCGGCGATAGTCGACGGGTGCTATGCCAGCGCGTTTCCGGACCAGGCGCCGGGTCCACGGCCGGGTCGAGTGAGTACCTGGCCATATGAGAGAGAGAGTGTGTGTGTTTATGTGTGTTTATTGTCCATACGTATGTGCGTGTATCGTATATTCGTCTTGTGTACATGCATAGAATCACCCAGCCGGTCCCCCTCAACCCCCAGCCCAGCCGCACCATCACCACACCTCCCGAGCGCCGTCCCCCGCCGGCGCGCCGTCGATCGGATCGCCGCCGCCGATCCCACGGCCTCCAAGCCCCAAACCCCGTCCGCGCGAGCGGGTTTTCGGCAACCAGTCCGGCCTCGCGCCGGGATGGCAAGACACACAACACACCCCGAGAGAGCACGCATGAAGCGACGGGCCTTTTTTTTTTTTTTTTTTTTTTTTCTCTCTCTCCTCGCCCCGAGCTGTGAGCGGCCCCACTTCATGCGTGCCCGTCGACGCTAGCCCCCTTCCGGGCCCCGGCCGGACCAGGCCCGGGGCGGAGATTACCGAGCTGCCGATGCAGGTGGAAATGACGGACGGGCCGGATGCTTTTTCGGACTCGCACGCAATGCACAGGGCACAACGGAAGGGCGGGGAGGGACAGAAGTTATTGTACGAGGACTGCGCCGTCGGAGGAGAGCTCAAGCAGCCTTGGCCGGCGCGTCTTGGGAAGGGGATATGCTTCGAGGAGGAGACGGGGGTTCTCTCGTAGCATTCACTCGCCGCGCATCTCTACCCAACGGCACGGCAATTGGACAGGGCCGTCTCGCGCGATGCCGTGGCCGCGAGGGGGCGGCCGTGGGGAGAGGCAGCTGGCATCGCGGCTCGAGGCGTCCAGCTTGGCCGACGACAGGGGTTGCTTGTCTGCTTGGCCGCCGACCTCTCCCTCTCTGTCTTTCTCTCACACTGGCACTCCCTTCGCCGTCTGGCCTGTCGCGGCTGGACCATGGGTGGAGATGGCTTCCCGATAGGTCGGCGCTCCTCTTCCTCGTGGTCGGGACTCGGGCCCAGTGCCGGCCACCACGCTGGCTTTGATGATACTGGTCGTACCCGGCTTGCTGATGGTGGACCTCTCCACCCGTACACCTGTCTGTACGGTACTTATGCACGTGTGATTTGATTTCCATGTACGGGACTGGAGACGACAGGGAGCGTCAAAACTGTGTCTGCGTCCCTGCGTCGAAGCCGAAGCTTTCTGCGAGCTGCAGGCCAAGCAACGATGACACTGCCGCGGGCTGGGCCTTAACCGTCATTTCGGGCCTCGAGCCTCCAAGACGAAGGGTCCCTGGCGCCCTGCCGTGCCTGACGTATCCAGCAGGTGACAGCGTACGAATCACGAGATGCGTGATTGATTTGCCCCCCCCCCCGCCGTACATGCACGGGTGCGCCTGCGTATTCCAAGATACGCGGCGCGCAAGAAACGACCGAGGCCTATGCCGGCCGACAACAGCGGTGGCGAAGAGGCCCCGGCGTGGATGGGTTACACCCGGCTGCTCCCCGGGAGACTCGAACCGCAGACCATGACATGCGGGTGAGAGGGCCGAAGAGGAGAGGGCTGGCCGTGCAGGTAGAGAGAGCCCGCATGCTCGTCGGGCGTCCCTATCGCCTCAGCATATGTATGTACTTCGCCATGCCCTTCTCCCGACACAGACCGGTCCCAGGAAGGCACTGGGCCTCGAAACCGAGGTTCGGCGACCTTGGTACAGGTCTTGAGCCTGGGCTGGGGGATGAGCGTATCCTCCCGCGAGGGCGGCCATGTGGACTGAGAGGGAAGCTCGGCGCCAAGAGCGACTGCATTATGGACACAGGCCAATAGTTCTCGGGAGGAGGCTGAGCCGTCGCACTGGCGGCGAACTGGCCCTGCCGGGATGCCCTCGTCAGCGTCGACGCAGGCCCGTAAGGCGGACGTGCCGGCGATGCGCCGCGAGCAAAGTCCGTCCCTACCGGCTGCCAGGAGGATGAAATTTCCCGAGGCAGCGTCGCAACGGGGGGCCCAAGGTCGAATTAAGCTTGCGGCCGGCGCAAAGACCTGACGGTTGTGAGGCGAAGGGCTCCCAGACATGGGAGTGCGTGGCAAGCGTATCCCGGTCGACACGGCGCGCGGTCCTCGCATCCGACATGGGCCATCGTGGGGATGCGCCGAGGCGAGACTCTAGTTTCCTCTGCCTCTCGTGACGAGGGGGAAGGCCAGTTTCGGAGGATCGACGAGGCTGCCGCGATCCCACCCTATACGAAGAGGGCGAGAGGGGGAGCGACGAGTGGGAGAAGGGAGAGAGAGGGAGAGCTGTGCTCGCCAGTGTCACGTCCACGTTTCGAGGCAGGCGGCGAGAATGCGCCGATCAGGCCTGGCGAAGAGGCGCAGATTGTCTGGTGGCTGGAGCAAGGGCGCAGCCGTCGAGTGCTAGGTTCGTCGCCTCGTCTCGACCGCGGCCGAGGCGGGTCGAGGAGGGTCGTCGACGTTGCGGAGACATTGGTTCGAGGCGCGTGCGAACGCGTTCAAACCTGTCTCACCAGGCGGCTAGGCGGCCATGCTGCGACGCAGACGCTTCGCGCGCCGGGGGATCCCACGATGGGAGAAACTCGTTCGCTCGATGAGATGGCTGGGACGGGGGCCGGTCGAGGGGCCGCAAGGGGGCAGGCTGGTCCGACGAAGGATGCCCTCCCCCTTCGGACCGTACGGACGACGACGGGCGCGGGTGGCTGCGAGCCGCAGGGCCGAGTGACGGCATTGGAGGCCGGGCGAGGGAGCTGTTGATGGAGTCGGAAGGCGGCGATGGAGGCGCATGAAGCGCAGCGCGGCCAAGTGGGTGTCATCCGTTGTCTGGCCCGGCTGTGTCCCATGTCGTCGTCGAGGGCGGAGTCCCCAAGGTACAGACACAGGATCGAGTACTATTTCCGCCCCTTACTAAGGCAGGCACCGGCGCTACCACGGAAGAGGGCAAGGCGGGCAGCAGATCGATTTACAGGGCACGTGCCTGCGCGCTTTAGGGCAGGGCAGAGATCGGCCAAGTCGCCGCTAGTAGTTGTCGACATGCTATCTACGTAGCGGGCTCACCTAGAAGAGGCGACAGGCGGGGTATCCATCCCGTAACTGCATATCGCGGGGCCCGGGAATGACGCGGCGGGAGCCGAGCTGGACGACGGACCAGTTACCTAGTCGAGTAAGTCGCGACCCGGGAGCCGTTACAGGCCCTTTTTTGGGCGAGGCTGTGCAGGCAGAGGGAGAGGGGCAGAGAGAGAGAGGAGGGGGGAGGCGGGTAGAGAGAAAAAAAAAAGACAGAGAGAGAGAGAGAGAGCAGCGGCTCGGCCACGGCCGCACAGCAAGCCATCACAGACGGCAAGACGACGACGGACAGACCGACGTGGCGCCATTTATCGTTTGTCGCCGTCCGTGTCGGGCCTCTGGCCTCGCAGCATTCGTCCGTTCCTCAGCCGCGGCCGAGCGAGCAGGACGGACGTGCGCACAGTGACAGGCACTGTCGCGAATTAAGGTTGCCGGCTAGAAGCCTTCTCGAACAAGGCCGGTCGCGCCGTACAGCCACGTGTACATGGGTACAGGCGTACAGTCGGCGCCGCCGCGCCCGGCACCGTGCTCCCCGAACGACGACAACCTTCCTCCTCGGCCTCGTCAGTCCGGCTCCGTGGCCCGGATGCGGGATTGCGCGTTCGAGGGAGCAAAGCAAACGCATTGCCCGCGCTTGGACAGCGCCGTGACGTGCTCCCCGCGTTTGTGCCCCTCGTCCGTCGGAGGCTTTTCCTGGTGGCCCGTGGAGGCCAGGCCGGCCGCTCCGCCACGCCCGCCGGCCGCGCTACGCCGGACGTTGGCGGCAATGCTACGGTCCCCGGGGCGCCACTGTCGCGCAAGCTTCGTATTGCCGCCTCGGCCGCTGCCCCTTTCTCATCTCCGCGAGCAAACAGGGTGCAAGCGTGCTTGTCGTCGGGAAATCTCGTGCCAGCCAGGATGCGCGACGTGGGCGCAAGTTCACGGCCCAGCCCCCCCGGCCGCAGCCCTTTTTTTTCTTTTTTTTCCCGCCCTCAGACGCCGCAGTCGTCCCCTTTTCCCGGCCGTCGCTGAGTTTGCCTCCCGGGTTGGCTCTTCTGCCGTCTCTTGACCGTTGTTTGGTTACCCGCAGTTTGCAGCATGTAGGAAGCCAGCAGGATGATCGGAAGTACCTCGATCCACACGAATACAACAGACACACATACATACATACATGTGTACTGTACGTACTGCTGCTTGGATTATCCGTCTCCCGACAGGCTGGCCTCTGTGCCCGAGACTATCGGGGGGCTGGCGGAGGAGCAAGGGATGGGCAAAACTCCACCGCCTCGCCCTCGACGTCTTTCGCCCGCACCGCCCGGGCTGGGGAAGCCGAACGCGGAGGGCGGCGACCACGTTCCTCTGTAGACAGCATGTTCCCTTACAGACCGTGTTTCTTGCAGAGACCCTGCCCCTTACCGACGTAACGTCGTCACTCGCCTAGGCATGTGTGCCATCTTCCGCGCCCCGAGGTCCTCGTGTCTCCTATATTATGCGCATAATTCCAGGTCCTGTAATATATGCGCTATGTGCTGGGCGTTGTATGTAGTACCTACGCACAGCTCGTCGCTGGTCTCGCGCGGAATGGCCAGCGCCCGCCAGCCGCGATCCGCCACCGTCTGCTCGTCCGGGCTCGCGGCCGAGGAGTCCAGCCTGGGCGGTGGCGAGACGAGCATCTGAGCGCAAGTAGAACAGAGCACCTGGCTGCCGTCCGGTCTGCTGCCGCCGGGAGGGGGGAGCCGTGCGCCGCGGCCGCCGTCGTCTGATCAGCCCGGGCTTGGTGCCATCGTTCGTCGCGAGGGGCCGCCGCCTCATGCAGCTCTTTTTTATTTTTCCCCCTCTTGGCCGGCGCTTAGCCCGAGGTGTGGGAAAAAAAAAGGGGGGGGCGTCCTTTTTTGCGGGGAGAGTCCGTGAGCCGTTGCCGTTGCCGCCTACGAATGGCCCGGCCCTGAAGACGAGCGCCCGTTCGAAGCTTCTTCTCTTCTCCGGCTGCCTGCGTCGGCGACGTTTGCCTGGACGCAGCTTTTTTTTTTTTGGGCTCTTTATTCCTCTGAGTCCGGTTGTGGAGACGGGGCCAAAGGCGTGGCCTCCCTGTCGCTTCGTCGTCGTCGCAGCAGGGGGTGGCGCAAGTCCGTCCAAGACGCTCACTTGTCTGTCTCTTCTGCCTTGTGCCGACGAAGGGGCGGGCTGACGCGATCACGGCCCAAACAAGGCGCCGATGATGTCGTGAGCGGCGGCCAGAGGAGCATCGATACTGTATGTACACATAGATACATACATGCTATGCATACGGCCACCCGTCGTCGTCGTCTTCCCCGCCCGCGCAGCTATCCAGGCAGCTCGTGCAGGGCCGGGCGAGAGAAAACAAGGCCGGAGCGCGCAAAAGGCGCAAGGCAGGCATTGGGAGGCGCCCACGGCTTGGCACCCACGGCATCGTGCCGGTACGCAGTTTGTGTGTCGTATAGCGTCGACAGGGCTGGCCCCGGGGGTCCCTTTGCGCTCGTGGCCTGGCTCGCCGGAGGCGGAGACGATGGCTCTGCCCTTCCGGTACATACATACGCATACATCCATACATGCAGGACGTTCGTATGTACGTACGGCGACTCCCCTCCATGCCGGGCGGCCCCGAGACGGGCAGTTGGGTGGCCGGGCCAATCGAGCGAGAGGGCGTGCCTTGGACGGTGACGGACCCCATTTCCTGGGGGCCATGCCAGGATCGGGATGCCCGCTGCGTTGCGCGGGAAGAGGAGCCGGAGGAAGAAGTCATCGTCGGCGTCGTCGTCGATGTCGTCGTCGTTCTCCATGTCGTGGCCAACTCGTGGCGGCCCCAGGCGATGACGCGGTGGCAGCCACGTGCCCGCCTCCGCTCCAACGTCCAAGGCCGACGACCACGTGAAGGCGGCGGCGGCCGTTGGCGGCCTCGTGTCTCAAGCAAGCTGCCGCCAAGCACGGACGGACTGACTCCTCTGCCTCGTTGGCAAACGGGCCCGCGTCCATGCCGATGCCGGACCAGCAGCCGCTTCGCGTCCCCGTGCTCGGACAGTCGTCAATTGCCAATCTGCCTGCTACCGTGTGCCAGCTGCCGCTACCTACCTACCTAACCCAGGAGTTGACGAGCGATGTCGCACACCGTTGGGGAGCAAACAAAAAAAAAAAAAAAAAAAAAAAAA
>NJEV01000417.1:0-20449 GCA_002591385.1 Cordyceps sp. RAO-2017
GAGGAGGAAGAGGGGGGAAGGGGGGCCCAAAATCCCAGCTTGTAACCCCCCCCCCCTCCCCTCTTCCTCTACCGCCCCAGCCCTCTCTCTCCCGCAGTCTCGCTCTTTTTCGGCCTCGTCCACGCATGGGACGTCAAGTACCGCCCTTTGTCGTTTCCGCGTCCAAGGTACCTACCTGCAGCCCTTATCGCCGTATCCAGCGGCCAGCCCTGGGCGGTGGCAGCCTGCTGAGCGTGGAGGAGGTACTGGAGGTACCTTGGCCTCTGCGTCTGAGGGCACCTACCTCTTGTACCTGCCTCCATGCATGCGCTGATTTTTTTCCCAGACCGCAGATTTTTTTCGAGTGCGGAGGGGCTCTCGGGGGGCCGCCTTTACTGACCTCGTCTCCCCCCCTACCCCCCGGCCATGGCAGCGGCCCAGCCTCCTCACAATCTTTTCACTTCTCCGAGAATATGTGCTAAGCAATGCCAGCCGACAGCGAGCCTGCTGCCGTGCTAGCCTTGCCCCCCTCTACTCACCTTGGATGCCTACAGGTAGGTCGGTAATACCTTGGCCTGCTGCCCGGCCTGCGCTGCCAGAGATTGGTACCTGCTGGGCCCCTCGGCCGATCCCGAAAGGGACTTGGCCAAGCCCCCCGTCCCGTCGTGCTTTGGGCTGCTCTGCTGGCTCGAGCCGCCCACCGGCCCAAGTACCTCTGCCGTGCCCGCCAAGGTACCGCAGCTGCGTCTGTCCGCCAAGGTGGTAGGTTCCTACCTGCCTGTAGGTACCCCCTCCACTGGAGTGCAGCGGCAGCACGCGCACTCGCCTCTCTCGCCTCCCGATCTCTCATTCGGTCGTCCTCGTCGTCGTACCGCGCACCGGACCGACATGGATGCGGGACATGGCCATGCGATCAATACCAGGTTTCCGCGGCATCTCGTCGGGGAAGGGCAGGTACTTTGTCATGTCTGGGCGTCTGGCCTGCCTGGCCGCGATGCTCGAGAACAGGAGCGGCCTGGGTGGACCAAAAAAAAAAAAACCTCTTCTCTCGGGGACCCGCGTTCCAGGCGGTTGATGACTGCTGCCAGACAGCGCCCGGGCTGGTACCTCCCAGACGTCGTACAACGCTGGGGGCGACTCCTGGACTGCGGAGCAACAGCGCGCGCCCAGCGAGCGACAGCGCCCCCGGGTTGAGGACGGCGGGAGGGGTCCCTGATTTACAGCTGGCTGATGCCCTCTGTCTGATCTGAAAGCCCCGTCACCAGAGGCGGCCTGGAAGCAAGTGCATGGAGGCAAGCAAGCAGGTACCTCGACGCCCGCTCATCGCCGCCGTCCGCCTGTCCGTCGGCCTCACGCATCGCCGTGTTGTCGCCCGCGCGTCACACCCACCTGAGCGATCCCAGCAACGAGCAACGACGGCAGCAGCCAACGACGGCAGCGATCATGCCCTGTTCCATATCCCCTATTTATACGCTCTTTTGTTCTCCTCTTTTTTTTTCTTTTTTTCTGGTCCTCTTATTCCTTCTGCCGCAACTCAGGCGCAGCCGAGTGTTGCGAGGGCAGACGCGCGCGTACAGAGCCCTGCCTCCTCTCTGTTGTTGTGCCATCCATCCAGCTTGCCTTGCTCGCCTTGACCTACGCGCGTCTGTGGTCAGGCGGCTGGCCGCGACCCGGCAGGGAACTGGCTGGCTCCCGTCCCGGTGCCGCCTCCAGAGGGCACGACGACGACGACGCACCGCCTCGCCAGGGCGGCCGCTTACGCTGTAGGGCCAGTGCTGTGGCCACTGGCCCGTCACCGCCTGGGATTCGTCAGGCTCGCCGTGGTGGCACCAGGGCGCTGCGCCCAATCGCAGCAGCGCCTGCGCCGCCCCCGTTCCAGCGGCTCCGCGCCCGGAGGGTCATGGTGTATTTTTCAGCACGCCGCCCGCCCGCTCGCCCTGCGGGGTTTCTCGAGCTCGACAGACGAACTTCCTGATGGAGCGAGCGCCGTGCTCTTCAGGTCCCCCTGCCGGTAAAGCCAAGCGTCTCGGCACCTGGGCGCGGGACGGTCCAGGCGGCCGTCGTCTGGCTGCCCGGACAACGACAGACTGCGCTGACGCACCGGTGACTGCCCGGATCCAGCCGACGTCGGCATTCTCTCGCTGGACTCGGCACGACGAGGGCGGCGTTTACACGACGAAGCGATCGTGGTCGTTCCAATGACGTGCCCGTTTTCGCTTGCTTTGGCGAGACGGCGCAGGCGTGGAGGGACGGGATCGAGGCGATGGCCTCGCACAGGACGAGCCCGGGCGTGCACAGGACGGGGGACGCTTGCTGGTTTCGCTCATGGGCTATCATGGCATCTCGGCTTGACGGACCCGCCTCTGTAAGCGCTGGAGGTCCAGCAGCCGGTCGCTCGCCGTCGCAGGTGACCTGCCCCAGCGAAGAGCGCCGACGGTCAGTCGGTCAGTAGAGGTACATGAAGTACACAGCGGCACACCGTAGCCGCCGGCCGGGCTTCAGGGCTCCTGTTCGTGCGGCCGCGACACGTGAGCCAAGAGCCGGCACCCCGAATACTGGCCGTCTCCGTGCCTGACTTGCTGCTGTCGGAGCCGGCCATGGAGCCGGGCTGGACCCTGGAAAGGGGGCGTCGTTGGCGGTCGTCGGCGCGCTCTCGAATCCTTCTCATTCGGTGCCGCAGAGGGTGACGAAAAGCTTGGAGCATGGGGCATGGAGCTGAAACAGCCGGCTCTTCCCCACCTGTCTTTCAGCTAGCCAGGTAAGCTTGTCTCGAGTTAGGTGACTGATTTGCCATGATCGCCTTTTCTCGATCCCCTCTCTTTCTTGCCGAGCACCTGCGGCACGCTTCGGTCTTGCGCCCTGCACGCTTGGAGGAGCCCAAGAAGGAGGAAGAAGAGGATGATGATGAACCAGGTCACGCAGTCAGTCGCATGCGGGTAGTGGATTATACACTCAAGAAATCAGCTACGCTGTCACTCCCTCCCTACTCGTACGTTAGGTACTAGGAATGTAGATTAGTAGGCGCCAGAGACACAGCCCCCGCGGCCCTCTGCACCGTGACATCACCCCTTTTCACCCCCCTCTTTTTTCCCCTCCTGTGTTTTTTTTTTAACGATACTGGCAAAGAGCCGAAATGACCAGGGGGCCGAGCAGCGTTATGCAAACGCTACTCGCAGCACCGCCTTCATGTGTGTAGTACCGAGTGCCTCGTCTCGGGCCTATGAGAGCCTCCGGGCTGCGGTGATGAAGCAGACGCTGCCCCTCTCCCGTGCCTGGATGAACCCCTCCTTAGGCTCCCTCCGACTTGCAGGCCAACCTGCCAGCGAAATATCTTCCTGTCCCTCCCCTCCCTCCGTTCTCCATTCCCATCATCACTCCTTTGCCTGTTACCGTCCATCCGCTCTCTTCTCCCTGCCGGCCTAGGCTCATCAAGTCTTTCTCCCAGAAGAACATCAACCCTACCGAGCACCGCAAAGCACGGCACAGCCTGCCACGGCCCGCCTGCCGAAATCACACCCCTCTCACGAGCCGTCCTGAAGCTCGGAGCAAGCACCCAGCCATGCCCGATTTCAGGAACCCGGGCCTGCTCTTGGGCCTCATCCTCCTCGTCGCCTTGGCCAGCCCGGCCGCGGCCTTTGGCGCCGGGAACATCGCCTCCATCTCCAAGATCGAGGGCCAGAACTGTGCGCTCTTCCCCCTGCCGCCCCTCTCTCTCGTGGACGCCTGGCTGACCGCTTCTCCGCCTCCCCGCAGGGCGACATGGCGACATCGAGGACGCCCTCCTCAGCCTGGCCATGGCCCAGGCCATGAAGGGCAAAAAGTTCAGCAAGATCATGGTGTCGCGCGTCTACTTTGGCAACTGGCTGCGTGACTACTCCCAGGCCATCGACGTCGGCACCGTCAAGTCCGTCTCGGCCGAGGCCATCCGCCTTCTGCTCTGCGTCCTCGGCTTCCTCACCTTCGGCTACGGCTCCGGCGAGTTCGAGGTGACGGCCGAGCGCCTCGGCTGCTACCGCCCCGAGGACCACATCGACAACCCCAAGAACTACGCCGACAACAAGGACGCCCGCCAGTTCGACAGCCGCCTGCGCGGCCCCATCGATGAGCAGAGGGAGCTGGCCATCGACCGCGAATCGGGCATGAAGAATTACATCGCCAACGAGCGCGCCGGCATCATGACCTCGGCCCAGCACGTCCGCCGCCTCTTCGGCGGCTGCATCGAGCTCGGCCGCCGCTACAAGGAGCGCGGCAACAAGGAGGACCTGTACGAGGCCCTCCGCCTCATGGGCACCGGCCTCCACTGCCTCGAAGGTTGGCCCCTCGCCGCCCCATTCCGGGCTTCGTTTCGCGCCCTCGCTGACGGCAGAGACGAAACAGACTTCTTCGCACACAGCAACTACACCGAGCTGACCTTGATCGAGATGGGCGAGCGGAACGTCTTCCCTCACTGTGGAAGCGAGACGCTCCTCGAACTCGAGGGCGCCAATGGGCCCGTCCACCCCATCGTCACCGGCACCTTTGGCGGCGTCGATTTCCTCCACTCCGTCGTCGGCGAAGGTCGGTCCACCACGCCGCCCACCCGCCTCCGGACGCCGTGCTGACCCCGTCTCGCAGTCTCGGACAAGCTGACCCAGAACGAAATCGACGAGCTCGAAGGCACTCTGCAGGAGAGCAAGAACGCCGACACCAGCGTGCTGCGCGACCTCCTCGACAAGATCCCCGACGGCCTCTTCGGGGACAAGAACCAGAGCGCGAGGATCGACGAGATCCAGTCCAACGCGTCGTCGGCCCAGATCCAGAACATGTCCGTCTCCCCCCGTGACCCCGAGGAGTTCACCCTCTACGTCCGCCAGATCTACTCGCAGGTGATGCCCGTCATCCAGTTCCACGACGACATCATGAAGGGCATCACCAACGCCGTCGAGAAGATCCCGGTGCTGCCCAAGATCATCGAGCAGCTCGAGGAGCAGCTGTCCAAATTCGTCTTCTCCATCATCGCCCCCTTCGTCGTGCCCCTGATCCACCAGATCCGGAACGAGCTCCGGACCGGCTCCGACGAGATTGTCCACAGCAGCGAGCAGGAGCAGCACGTCGTCTTCGAGAACGACCGCTGCGACGACCCGACCCACTCCATGCTGTCCAAGGACCACTTCTCCAACGTAGGGTTTTCTTTTCTCATTTTTCTCTTTTTTCCCCCCTCGTTCTGCGGACGGCCCCCGGGAGCATCGGGCGGCCCCGGCCGACAAGATCAATGGGCTTGACTGACGGGCGGCGTCGCAGATCCTGAACGAGGTCGCCGGGCGCACGGCGGCCAAGATGCTGCACTGGGTCGTCCCCCAGCTCATGGACGCCATCGACGACGACAGCACCGACGTCAACCGGCTGCTGACGCGCATCATCTACGGCGTCATGCACCACCCCGCCCAGCGGGAGATGGGGCAGGACGGCGTCCGCGAGGCGCGCCAGCTGATCTTCGAGTCGGTCCAGGAGTGGTGGAGCGAGATGGGCGAGGAGCAGCGCGAGGACTACCGCCGGAAGCTGTCGCGCGAGGGCGTCCAGGCGGGCGAGAACCACAAGGAGGGCGTCCAGGACACGGGCCACGGCCACGGGTGCGCCGGCAAGCTCAAGATGCGCAAGCTGTACGGCCAGCCGGAGACGCTCGAGACCAAGATCGCGGGCGCGGCGGCCGACGCCATCTTCCAGGGCGCCACGGGCGCCATCTCGGGCATGGTGGAGCAGAACACGGGCGTGAAGCTGCCGTCGACGCACGCCGCCTCGCAGCAGCCGGAGGAGCAGCCGGAGGAGTCGGGCGGCTTCGGCGGCTTCATCAGCTCCATCCTCGGCGGCTTCGGCAAGAACGAGACGGAGAAGCAGACGAGCCAGCGGCGCAACGACGACGGCTCGTACACGCAGACGCAGACCGAGTACGGCCACGACGGCGGCCGGTACGGCCAGGCCCAGTACAGCCAGACGCAGCACCCGGACGGCAGCAGCGAGTCCCGGTACAGCCGCTACGAGCAGCAGGAGTCGCAGCACGGCGGGCGGCAGACGGAGGGGTACGGCTACGAGGAGAGGACGGAGACGCGGCCGACGTACGGCGGCGGCTACGAGCAGCGCACCGAGCGGCGCGAGTACAGCGGCTCCAACGAGGAAAGCTACGGCGGCGGCTACCAGCGCCGGGACGAGGACAGCTACGGCGGCGGCGGCGGCGGCGGGCGGCACGAGGGCCGCAGCGGGTACGGCGGCGGCGGCGGCAGCTATGAACGCCGGGACGAGGACAGTTACGGCAGTGGTGGTGGCGGCGGCGGCGGCGGCGGCGGCGGCTACGGCCGTCGGGACCGGGACGAGGACAGCTACGGCGGCGGCAGCGGCAGCCAGTCCCGTCGGGACGAGGACAGCAGCTACAGTGGCGGCAGCAGCAGCTACGGCCGGCACGAGCAGCGATCCCGGCGGGAGGAAGAGAGCTACGGTGGCGGCGGCGGCGGCGGCGGCTACGGGCGGCAGGAGCAGAGATCCCGCCGGGACGAAGACAGCTCCAGCAGTAGCCGAGGACGCCGCACCGAGGGCAGCTACGACGATGACGACGACAACGAGCGCCGTGGCGGATCCGGCGGCGGCGCGGGCGGTTACGGACGCAGCGAGCGAAGCGGATACGGGGCCGACTATGAGCGAGACAACGACAACGACGACGACGACGAGTACGGACGGGAGAACAGGCGGCGGGGCCAGGGCGGCTACGGCTACTAGACGCCCGCGCGTGGGCAGGCCGGGTCGAGGTGCGTTTCCGTGTAGCGTGCGGTGGAGCTTTATGACGGCAGGATGGGAAAAGGGGTAGGACGACAGGTGGCGACAGCGCTGAGCTGGGCCGGACGAGGATGAAACGAACTGGACTGGATAGGCTAGCTGCTGGTGTGTAGGGTTGCGTGCAATGAAACGTCAGATTGATGTCGGCCCAGTTGTCACTGATGGCTTGAAGAGGAGCGGCCGCGGAGGGTCAGATGTTGAGGGATCTGCCCGTCTCGGCACGCGAGTCGAAGTTGTGGGCGCCACGGACGGAGCAAGAGGAATAGAATAGGGCTGAGCGGGCGAGTTTCAAGGAAGGGCGAGGGCGGGAATGGGGATAGGCCTTCTCGGAGCGCGCGCTGGGAGCGTGCCGGCCGGTGGTGGTGCGCTGCAGGAGGCTATTTTGGGGGGGGGCATGTACTAGATGTATGCACGTACGTTTGGGATCCAAGCTGGGACTTGGCACGAGGCTAGAAGAGGGCATGTAGGAGTATGTATTTTGGGCATGGTGGTGAGGGTAAGTGCGAGGTTGTATGTATGTATGTATGTGAACTAGTAGTAGGTAGGTGGTTATAGGGGATGGAAGGGTAGCAGTGAGGAGGGGGGTTGGCTGCACGTAGGACGAACGAGTGGTGGCGAGGAGCGAGCGCGCCTTGGCCGAGGTGCACCCGGAGACGGAACAGGAGCAGGGCGGACGAGGCTGTCACGGTACTCTCAGCGCATTCAGGATGAAGGCCTGGCCGGGAGTCGGGATGACGGTCTGTCTGCTCCGCTGCATTTAGGATGAACGGCTCTGTCACGTCTGGGCTAAAAGGGGGCAGCAAAGGCGGCGATGTGCCGGAAAAGTAAGGCCGGCTCGGATGGGCCTTGCCGAGACACGCACGCACGGACAACCGACAGGCTGACAGGACGGATGGCGAGAGGCAGCAGCAGCAGTTCCGGCCGCGGGGGAGCCGGGCCTTTTCACCTTGATGCGGCGGCGGGGGACAGGCTGATGCTGCGTGTGGGAACACCCTACCCTAGACACAGGCACGAGAATTGGGCCGGCCCACGTGTCCCCTCCACCGCGCAGGCTACGACAAAAGGCGTGAGTCTCTTCTGTTCGCGGCTTGCAGGCGCAGCATGTATACGGTGGGCGATTTTTATTTTTATTTTTAATTTTTTTTGCAACGGGGCTCGAGTCGCCAGTGACGGGTGGCGACGTGCCGTCCCCTCGAGCGCGTGCGCGGGCCGAGGACGGCGACGGGGCTCGCGAGCCTCGCTTCACGGCGGGGGGCGCCCAATCGGCTGGCTGCCCCGCGCGCCGCGAACGGGTCGCACGGGGCGAGTGGCTGCGGAGGGCGAGGGCCTGGACTCTGTGTCCGTGTGTGTGCGTGTGTATCTCGGCCTTGATCTTTGGCATGCGAGGCTGCGGACGGGCGACGTTGGCCGCCGGGCGGACGAGACGGCCGGGCGTTGAGGCGGCGGAAACTTGCTCACGGGCGAGAAGACGGCCAAACGGGTTCCGAGTGGAGGAGGGAGGAAGTTGGACAGATACGAGAGCAGGGGAGCGGAGAGAGGACGGATGGGGGGGGGGAGGGAAGCGAGGGCGGATAGAGAAGAGAAAGCCGAGGGAAGGGGACGCTCGAGAGGAAAAAAAATGAAGAGGGAGGCTTGGATGGGGCAGGATGGGGAAAAAGGCACGGCATGCGGCGCCATCAGATAATCAATCCCATCGCCACGGCCGTCGAAGTAAAACGGCCGGCTGCAGAGGCTATAGTGTACATTCCGGGTACGAAGACGCGGAGATGCAGCGGCCGCCGGGCTCGTATCCGCACGGACGCACTGCCGTACCTCCATGTACAGCCATGTGCGACGGTGGCTGTGCCCCATGCGGGAATCAAACCACTCTCGCCGCCCGGGTCCGCACAGGTAGTGAGCAGTATATATGTATAGACACAGTTATAGTCAGTCCCTGGCCAGTTATACCGTACAGACGGCGGGAAACGTGCAATGTATTCACAGTACTCCCTCCCTTCCCCATCGTTCACAACCCCCACGTGGAGCTGCGAATGGATGCCGGCGCAGAGCCGGCCAGAGGGCGACGGACGCCAGACTTGGCACCTCTCGGCCCTTCCCTTGTTTTTTTCTTTTTTTTTTCTCCCTCTGTCTTGAGCGAGAACAAGCTTTTTCTCTGTGTTTGGTGTGCGTAAATGCTGCTTGGCGTGGAGGGCGAGAGCCAAGCCGTGTTCCGATTCGATGGAGGGGACGCTTGGCCGGTCGACGTTGGTTGGGACACGGCACGGGAATACGGCGCCGGCGTTGCTGTGGGCAGCGATCGGGTGCAGGGAGGCACGTCTTACGTATGCATGTGCATGTGCCGGACGCAAGAGCAGGCAGCAAGCAGCAATACTGACATGTGTGTGTGTGCATCTTGGTTCGCGGCGCGGATCACGAATCTGGCACGGGGGCGGCCGTCTTGGCGGCGACGGCGACGGGGCAGCAGGCCTTGCATGCCCGGCTGGAGGTGCGGCCTCGTCGTCTGATTATTCACACCGCTGGGCTGCATGGGCTTGCAGGACACCGAGGCATGTATGTATGTAGATACTGTATGTATGTATGTATGTATGTGTGAATGTACAAGATGTCATGTTTGTACGCGAGTACTGGCTGCGACACGTCGGCGAGCCGTCTTGCGCCCGGGTGCGCGTGACAGGTCAGGTGAGAGTGGTGAGGGCGTGGCCGGCGTGCGTTGTCTGCCCGTCTGTCGGTGGCATGTGTGTACTATGCAGTAGTATGGATGCGTAAACATCGAGGTACGCCATGTGCGGTATGAGTGTGTGCGTGTCGGCGAGATTGAGATTCTGCACGCGCCGCTCCCTCCCGTCGCCCGACCTCTTTCTCTCTCTCCGGCCCCGAGCCGGCAGCCGGCGGCATCGTGAGTGCGGCCCAGGGCGTCGGGCGACGGGCCCGGGCGATGCCAAGCTTCATCCGGGCGAGGCTCGTTCCGTCGCACATACACGCCTGTACATGCCACCACATACATACATGGTACTCTTACATGCCATCGTGGGGTTCGTCCCGCCGCGCTGGAAAGGCCCTCGGACCGTGCGCGCAAGGCCTGGCGTCGACACCCCCCTCGGAGGGCGAGGTGCCATCGTCGGCGCTCCGAGCCCCTACAGAGAGAGGGAGAGACAGAGAGAGAGAGAGACCGAGAGAGAGAGAGGGCGGGTAGAGGCTACCGTCGGCGTCGGGTGCGGCGCGCAACGCTCCCGCCAGTAGGCGGTGCTCGGCTCCCGGCCCCAGGGCCAGCCACTGAGGTTAGTGGTCCGAGGACGTGCCTGAGGGGCCGGGACCCCCACGGGGCCACTGGATGCTACCTCTCGTGCCTCACCGCGGCGGCGGGCTAAAAGTAGCGGGTACCTGGGCCGCCCTTGGGCACTAACGACAAACTGCTCCTCCTCCCCGCGCCGCCCCTTTTTTTTTGGGGAGGCGGTGGTGGACGGACGGCGGATGCGGCGGCGAGTCAGTCGATTGTCCGTCGGGAGAAGAAGAGAGAGGGAGAGAGAGCAAAAAGACTCGCGCTGCCCGACGGTAGAAAGAGAAAAGACTCACACTGCCCGCGACGAACAGACCGGAACCGTTACCGCGCTCGAACCCTGCGCGCCGTTGGGCTGGGGCTGCCGTGGTAGCGGCTACCTGACCACCACCACCACCCTCTGTCTGACCGTCTGCAGCCCGCGACCGTTTCCCTGTTGGACTGCTGGGAAGGGGGGGGGGGGGGGAGAGGAGGCATTTTGCCGCGCGCCGGCACTGCGTTGGTATGCCCTCTTCGGGCGACGGCCACGAACCAGCAGCCTCTCACTGTCTCGCCCGCCGTCTCTCGCTCCGTCACACACTCTCTGTCACTCTCTCTTTTTCTGTCCGCCACTCTCCGACTCTCTCTCCGTATCGGCATCTCCGTTTCCACGTGCCTGCATGTGTGCTTGTCGCTTCCTGTCTCCTCCCAACAACCTCTGTCGAACTCTCTCTTCTCTCTCTCTCTCTCTATCTCCTGTCTCTCTCTCTCTCTCTGGCCCCCCCCACGCGTCGGTTCGCCGCCCAACAACAAACAGCCTTCTCCTCCGTCTCGGGTCCGGACCAGCTTGAGAGAAAAGGGGGGAGCAAAGGGAAAAAGAAAAAAAAACTGGCGGCGCGAGGGCCCGATCGTGCCCGTCCCCCTTCCTGGCGGGCTCGTGCCTCGCCCTCTGTCACCGGCGCGCGCCGCCCACTGCAAATCTGCGACAGCCCTGGCCTCCGCGCGCCCCCAGCCGGCCCTGCAAGTCCCTTCCCTCTGGGGCCCTCGTCTTCCCGGCCGAGCGAGCCGGCGCCGACCAATCAGGTCGAGCCCTCCGGCGCCCTCTCCCTCCATCCCTCCGCTAAACGAGGCCCCCCGCGCGCGCGCAACGTCGGCCACTTCCAACCCCCGTCCGTCCCCTTCTCTTCTCTCCTCTCCTTTCTGCCGTCATCATCGTCAGCCTCTCCTCTCCTCCTTTCGCTCTCTCGCTCCCGCTCTCTCCCCCTTCCCTCGCTCGCCTCTCTCGACTTCTCTCGCTCCTCCTCCTCTTCCTCTCGCTCCTCCTCCTCCGCCTGCTCCGCCGCCGCCGCCGCCTCTGCTCTGTAACGCCGTCGCCCGCCGCGCGTCCGCCGCTTCGCTCCGCCGCTTCGCCCATCGTCGCCCGCCGCTACGCTCCTCCGCCCGCGCGCCCGCAAACCGCTGCCTGAAATGTCCTGCCTGCGTCGTTCCCGATGACAAATGATGACTGACGACAATGTGTGAGTCCGGCCAGCTGGTCCCCCCTTCGCTGCCTTCCCTTCCTGCTTCTTGGCTTCCCGCCGCCAAGAGGCTGCCCGTCCTCGACCCTGGCCTCGGCAAGCGTCAGCACTAACCCTTCGCTCCTCAGCGCTCATCGAGATTCGAAATGCCGTGTATGCTCCTTCCCTCCCCCTTTGAGCCTCATCTCGTCCTCCGTCCGCCCGCTGCTTCGGGCCCTTGCCCGCCACGCCGCCGCCCTTGCCGCGTGCATTGGAGCGACGCTCCCCGATGCCCGCCTCATGCTGACCTCGCGCCCGCCCAGACTCCTGTTCAGCAACCCGGTGTGGGAGGGCGAGAAAACGGTGCCCTCGACGCTCGTCAGGAACATTTCCGCTCTGTCGGTATGCCGCCCTTGGCCACGCCTGTCCCCCTCTCCCCTCTCCTCCCCCTCTCCTCCCTCTCCCCCCCCCTCGCCTCTCCCCTCTTTTGAACCCCCGCCCCCCCCCCTCCGGCCACTGGCCACCGTGACGGCTGACGTCGCTCGCCCGCAGAGCCAAATAGGCTACGAGGAGCGCATCTCCTCCAACCTGACCACGCTCACCACCACAAACGCCCCCCGGCTCGACGGCACCTTCGGCGGCCTCCTCTTCGTCCCCCAAATCACCTCGGTCCCCTCGTGCGACGCCCGGCAGTACGACTTCATCCCCCGCAACGTCACCCGCCGCGAGCAGCTGCCCCCGACCAACCTCAATGTCGTCGCCATCGCCCCCTGGTTCAGCATCGAGTGCACCCAGGCCTACCTCGCCGCCGCCTCGCGCGGCCCCGTCCGCGCCCTCATCTTCTACAAGCCCAACAACTCGACCAATAAGCCCCAGGAGGTCGACTCCCCCGTCTGGAACCTCGACGACGACGATGCCTGGCGCAAGAACCACCACTTCCCCATCTTCGCCGTCCCGGGCCTCGAGGGCCAGAAGATCATGCGCCAGCTGAGCCTCTACTCCGGCACCATCGACCACGTGCCCCACGGCCAGGACATCAGCCAGCTCTACGGGCCCAACCCAAACGACTTCGTCCGCATCTGGACCGACCTCACCATGCAGAACTCGTCCACCGTCCCCGCCGTCTGGGCCTTCGTCCTCATCGTCGTCGGCGCCCTGCTCTTCGTCATCAGCGTCGTCTCCCTCACCATGCACTTCATCCAGCGCCGCAACCGCACCTCGCTGCGCCGCCGCGTCCAGTCCGGCGACGTCGACCTCGAGGCCATGGGCATCAAGCGCCTCACCGTCCCGCCCTCCCACGTCGACGCCTTCCCCCTCTTCACCTACAACGCCGAGCCCGAGCTGGCCAATGCGCCGCCCATGCCCGGCTCGCCCCCCGCCACCGCCACCGCTCCCTCTCACCACCACCACCACCACCACCATCACCACCAGCACCAGCATCAGCCACAGCACCACCAGAGCTCCTCGCCCTCGTTTCCTACGCCCACCAGCGCCGCCCCCGCCCCCGCCATGGCGTCGGCCGCCTCGATCGCCTCGCCTGCCTCGCCCGGTCACGACGACCTCGATCTCGGCGCCACCCCGACCAGCACCGGCAACCTCAACGGCCTTATTTCGCCCTCCACCTCCACCGAGAGCCCGGAGCCCGTCCTCCACTCGGCCGCCCTCGTCCCCGACGGAGTACCGCCGCTCGCCCCTCCATCGGTCGGATCTCCGGCCTCGGCCACGGGCCATCGTCACCACCACCACAGCCACCACCACTCGCAGCAGCCGCCCGCCCACACCCAGCAGCAGACCCAGCAGACCCAGCAACAGCAGCAGCATCACCAGCAGCAGCGCATCGTCCGCAAGCGCAAGCGCAACTGCCTCAGCTGCCTGCGCTGCCATCGCCTCAAGGTCAAGTGTGACAAGGAGCTTCCCTGCGGCCGCTGCAAGGCCAGCGGCAACGGCCGCGAGTGCTACTACAGCTACAACAAGGGACCCAACGGCGGCAAGTTCCCCTGCCCCACGGCGCCCGTCCCCTCGAGCCGGGACGAGAAGAAGCCCCAGATGGCGACCTGGCAGGTCCAGCACCGCGTTCGCGGCTCCAGCCACTGGCGGGAGCTCATGACTAAGGTACGTTCGCGAGCAGGAGTAGGGAGTGGTCCAAGCTCCCCGAAGCTCCCCGGCGGGAGTGCATTGCAGGATGGGTCCGGAGGGGTCATGGACGGAGTGGGTGAGCTGACGACGACGATGCTTCCAGATCGGTGCGCTGGCCGCCGCGTCTACCGGCGAATCGTCGCCTCTCGCCGCCGCCCTCGAGGGCGTCGGCACGAACGCGTGCCTGGCCAACTTCTGTCTGCCCGGCAACTTCCCCTTTGGCACCCCTGGCGCCACAAAGTACTACGCGCGAGACGCCGTGACGCGGCTACTGGCCGCCGAGCGCCCACGGGCTGACGACTACCTGGAGCGCTATCTCGAGCTCCTCGACGTCGTCAACCCCATCCTCGACCTGCCCGCCTTCCGCGACGAGATCGACCGGTACTGGCAGGACCCCAACGCCGTCAGCCTCTGCTGGCTGTCGCAGTTCCTCATGGTCATGGGCCTGGGCTGTTTCACGTCGGCCGACGAGCCGCCGGTGGCGACGGAGCTGATGATGGCGGCCGAGGCCTGCCTGATGCAGACGCCCTTCATGTTCCGCCCCACGCTCATGACGCTGCGCGCGCTGTCGCTCATGTCGGTGGCCAAGCTGGTGTGCAACGCCACGTGCTGGTCCGTCGACTCGTGCTGGACGCTACTTGGCCTGTTGGTGCGCGTCGCCTTCATCTTTGGCCTGCCGCAGGAGCGCAACGACAACGACGAGGAGCTGCGCGACCCCGTCGAGCGCGACGCGCGCCGCAAGCTCTGGCTCACCATCCTCTACCTCGACATCAAGGTGTCGATGTGCACGGGCATGCCGCCGCTGACGCGGCCGGACGAGCTGGGCAGCCTCAACGCCATGCCCGAATGGGGCGCGCCCGACAGCCTGCACATGGTGCTGTACCAGTCGCTGCCGACGGTGCTGGCGGTGCTGGCGCAGATCAACTCGAAGAAGGACCAGATCTCGTACCCGGATGTGCTGCGGTACAACGCACAGCTGCGCGAGCTCATGGGCCACGCCCAGCGCGTGTGCACGGCCAACCTGCAGCGCATCACGGTCGACATCTTCCTGCGGCGCTGCCTCATGGTGCTACACCGGCCCTTTGCGCTGCACCCGGAAGGCCCCGTACGCTTCCCCGAGTCGTACTGGTCGTCGCTCGAGTGCTCGCTCGCGCTGCTCGTCCACTACCGCGAGCTGTGGTGCAACGAGGCGGGCCTGCGCCTCGACCTGGTCGGCCGGGCGTTTGTGCTCGACTTTTTCTCGGCGACGCTGACGACGTGCGTGCACATGCTGCGCGAGGACGCGCCCCTGAGCGGCGCCGCCGCCACGGGCTGCCGCATCCCGCCGCGGCAGCTCATCCTCGACACGCTCAGCATCTGCGTCGACATCTGGAGCGGCGAGCAGGAGAAGAGCGTCTGCTGGCGCACGGGCTACCACCTGCTACGCGCCGTCCTCGCCCTGCTCCCCGGGACCCAAAACGGGGGCAGCCAGCAGCTGCAGCAACAGCAGCAATCACAACCTCAGCAACAGCAGCTACAGCAGGAAGCCAAGGAAGAGGCGTCGCACTTGCAACACCAGCCGTCGCCATCTCAGCCACCTCCAGTGGCTACGGCGCTGTAGCCGTGTCGACTGGCCCGTTGTAGCCTGGAAGTAGGCATGTGGGTAGTCACCCGAGCCACTGTCGACCTCTCTCCTCTTTCTTTTCTTCTTTTCTTCTTCTTCTTCTTCTTTCCTACGGAAAAAAGAACTTTGACCCGACACCCGACTCTTCTCTTGTGTCCTTCAATGACGGGTCACGCAGCACAGTCGGTGTGGGACGACCCGATGGGCAGCCCGGCGAGGGTGTCGGGGCGAAGTTGGGTATAGCAGAGCAGCCTGGCTGATTGTGTTAGTATGCAATACTGTTTGCTTTTTAATCCCCCCGTCTACCCCTTCTACTTCTTGTCTTTTCTTTTCCTCCTCCCACTTCATCTTTATTTGTCTTGGATCGGCCCTCTCTGGCATGGACAGAGGGGATCAAGGTAGTGCGAGGCATGGCAGCCATGGCGGATTCATTTTCTCTTATACACGAGGGAACGGGCAAGGAACGGGGCCGTGGTGGCGACGGTTTGAAAAGACGGATGCACACGATGGAACGAGGAAGGGAGGGACGATGGTTGAATACCCCGATTTGGTTTCCCGCATTATGGATGGGACATGCGTCGTGCTGGACATTTTATCTTTATTGCTGGGCTTTGGATCTGTGACCTGTCGTTGCACCACACAGCCACGGTTTCGGACGGGCGGACGGGCAAGACAGACAGTCGGGCAGACAGGCAGGCAGGCAGGCAGGCTGATGGAGAAGGATGAATGCAAGGGCATTTATTTGTTGATGCACGATTGTTGTCGATGGATGGCGCGGGCCGACACGGTTCTGGCGCATCGAGGCGGATGGATGCCGGTGGCTGGGCTGGGCTGTCGGTCCGTTGTCTATGCTGGCCTGGCCGGGGAAGAATGTGGTTGGTGTGGATGGGTGCGTCATCGGCTGCCTGGTCTCGAGTGATGATGAAGGATGCCAGCCAGTTGCATCTCCTCTCGCCCCCACTCGCTCGACTCTTTTGCATCGTCATGGCACACATGATGATGATGATAGCGTCCATCCAGACTTAGGTATGTGTGTATGTATGCCGTACGCTTCGTTTCTTTTTCTGGCTTGCGCCTGGGGGCGGCACACCACCTTATATCACGACCATGACCACTATGACTGCCCACCATGACTGCCGCCGCCGCCGCCGCCGCCGCCGCCGCCGCTTCGTCGTCACTGATGGGTGACGTCGCAGTCTGGGACAGGGGGCGGCGGTCGAAGCAGGTAGCCCGAGGTAGGTGATGGGACAGTTGTCTTGGCGAGGGTTGCCGTTGGCGGCGCGGGTTGTCTTGGGGGTCCTTTTGGGGCCTTGGTTGAAAAAAATGACGGACGGAGCACATTGCATGCATGTACGTATGTATGTAAAAAGTATGGATGTGTGTATGGATGTGTGTATGTACTTTATACACTACCTGTATTTCGGAAGAAGTTGTTTTTGAGATGGTGTTTTCGTTTTCGACACAGACAACCATGACCATTCTCATTTTTGTTTTTTTCTTGGACTGGAGTTTTTGAAAACAGAATTCTGGGCAGCTCTTTTTTTTTCTATGAGTTTCTTCTTCTTTTTCTAAACGCATGACTTGTGGGTAGAATTCTCGACTCAAGTCGGGCCCTTTGTTGGCGGAGGAAAGGGAGCGGGGCAAGGAGGGGTGTAAGGAGAGAAACAGACTGAGAGGGAACTGGCATGGCCGGCATCACGACAGGAGCTGGGCTCTGCTTCTCGATCCCATGGCTGTCGAAACTCGGACTGACCCTGCTGCTAGTCATTCGCTATGACTGGTACTGGTAGTATTACCGTATTCTGAAGACGATTAATTTACAACGCCATAAACTACAATCAAGCAGCAACTCGCTGGACGTAGCGTTGTGACTGGCTGCTAGCATGAGTCAGCACAGCCGACGGCTCACCCCCCCTCCGCTTTTCTCGTGACCGTTGTTTTGCAAGCCCATTTTTTACCTCCACCCAAGACACACGCCCCCTCCCTTTTCTCTCCCACTCTCTCCTCTCCCCTCTCTCTGCCTCCTCTTCTTCAACCTAAGCCTCGCGCTTCGACGATCCCCGCCGTTGGAAACCGTCTGTTCGCCCTCGTCCGCGACCGCCGTCACGGCTCTTTCGTCACTCTCCGCCTTCTCGCCTCCGCCTTCTCCGCCCTCTCCTCCGCTTCGTCTCGTCTGCCATCGGATTTGCCCAGCCGCGGCTTGCTTCTGCCCGCCTTCGACGCCCTTCCATCGCCGTTTCCCCGTCATCCTCGAAGAAAGAAATAAACAGACCGAAAAACGGGGGAAAAGAAACCGAAGGCGAAAAAAAAAATCGACACTATCAAAAATTGTGAGGGAGGCCTTCGCAAAAGCATCTACGCCCATCAGGAGCAGGACCAGACAGCCGTCATGGCCGCCATCGTCGAGTCGTCGCCTGTCCATTCGCCTCCCGGCCCGGACGTTAAGCGGCCCAAGGGTATGATGCCCCTCCTGCTCTCGAGCCCCGACCTCTCGATCGCCTCGGCGCACCGCTGAAGGGATCGCGCGCCGTGGGCCTCTACCGCGCCCGCTCGCCCGGCGGCGCAATGCATCCAGCCATGCTGATTCATGTCCTCCTCCCGCAGGCATCCTCAAGAACCCGTCGCACCGAAAGACGCCGCCGGCGTCGCCCCAGCGCGAGCGCTCCATGTCCGGCAAGGAGCTCACTCTGGCCAACACGCAGATCAACGCCGGCCGCCGCCGCTCCTCGTCGTCGGCCCCCGGCGGGCGGCCTCCGGGCTCGCGCCGCCAGTCGGCCAACCTGTCCGAGCTCGCCGAGTCGTCGCAGCGCCTCAAGTGGGACGAGGCAAATCTCTACCTCACCGAGCAGGAGCGCACCTCTACCATGAAGATTGACGAGCCCAAGACGCCCTACGCTAAGCATTACGACCCGGCCGAGGACCCGTCCGACGACGACGACGACCACCTCCTCGACGACATGAAGCCCGATTCCGTCGTCAACCACCTCGACAGCCACGACCAAGGGGTTCCCGCTGCGCCGCACGACCACGACGGCCCTGCGCGCAGCAGCAAGGCGCCGCGCGCCCGCTCCGAGGATGAGATTCCCGGCCTCTCGCTCGGCGAGCCCGAGGAGGCCGTGCCCGAGCTGGCGTCGCCCATCCCTCGCAGCTCGAGCGAGAAAAGCGTCCACGTGGACGACGATAGCGTCGCGCCCAGCGCCGACGACGACATGGCCGGCCTGTCGCCCGAGGAGCGCGAGAAGCACCGCAAGTTCGAGGAGATGCGCAAGAAGCACTACGAGATGAAGAATGTCGCCCACCTGCTCGGCCACCCCGAGGCCATCCCGGACGACGACGACGACGACGAAAACGGCAGCAACAGCAACAACAACGGCGGTGCCGTGCCGCCCGTGCCACCGCTGCCCAACGGGTTTGCGTAGTGCCGAGAGGGGGAGCGGGCATGGAACGATGGGCTGGCGACGAGCGTTTTTTCCCTTTGGTTTTGCATCTTGTCCTTCTTCTTTTGCCCCTTGCTTCTCTCTGTTGCCCTCGCTTTCTTGGACGGTCAGGCTGAAGCGAGGAAGATGCGTGGGCGCTGCGGATTGTCTGTCTTTTTTCTCCCCATTTACCGTCTCATTTCCCGCCCCGACGATTGGGCAGAGAGCATAGGTAGGACGCCACGGCTGATGGATAATGAATATGCGAAATGGGCTGCTCCCCCTGTTGTTCCCCCCCCTCCCTGTCCCCTCCCCCCTCCATTATCATCACCTCTTGTTTTTGCATCTCGCCCACCCTCCGCAGCGAGCGGGGACAGCGTCTATCGTCATCTGTACTCTACGTCTGGCTTATGATTTCCGAACTCGACGTTGGCTGCCGTTCGATGCGTGCCGCTGTCGCACAGATGCGGGCGGCGTCGTCTTTGCGCTGCAATGGACGTCGGGAGGTGGCGCGCGCGAGCAGCCGTTGCTTCATACGGTCTATAGGCTTCTTGTCCGGGGGAAATACATGGCACATGTCTTGCTGGGCTGTCCCTCATCCCCGCCACTGCTCCCGTCTCTTGATCGTGCCCTGTCCGGTCCTCTTCTCCTCCGGGAGGGGGGGGGGGGGGGGATACCGCTAACCCAATACTCCGTCTTTCGTCTCGGGGTATGCGACACCGCTGCTCCGCTCCACTGTCTCTTGCGTCTCTCAATCTATGACGTTTTTCGGTCTCTCTCTCCCGCGACCCCGTTGTCTATAGCAGCCCCTTGCGCGCCAGCTCGACCTTGCGCGCGGCCTCGCCGGGCCGGAAACCGCCCTTGGAGACGCAGACGCGCTTGCCGTCGCCCAGCTCGAACTTGTCCTCGTTGGCGTCCCAGGCGCAGGGGCAGTGATGCGGGAAGTGGACGCAGGCGAGGGTGTCGGGGCAGAGGTAGCGATCGCAGAGGGCTTTTTTTGTTGACGGAGTGTTAGCTTTCTTACTTTCTTTATTCTTGGGAGATGAAGGGGGGGAACTGCCGGCGCAAGCCGCCGTCCAACAAGAGAGGCGATTGAGGGAGACGAAAGGCGAAAGGGAGCGTGCGTGCCTTCGGAGTAGCGGCCGCGGTAGAGCGACGAGTCGCTGGGGTTCATGCGCTGCTGCTGGTGCGCCTCGTGGCCGCCTCCGCCGCCGCCGCCGCCGCCACCGCCGAACATCTGCTCGAAAAAGCCGAACTGGGCGGACGCGAGGGAGAGGAGCGAGAGGAGGACGAGGGAGACGAGTTGGACTTGATGCATGGCGGGCGGGCGGCTGGTCGTGGGCTCCGGGGCGTTTTTCCGTCGCTCGGTGTGCGCGACGGAGGCGGAAGAGGCTGCTCGTGGCCTGGGCACTGCTGCTCCTGGCGCGCTCGGCGGTTTGTTGGTTGCGCGGCCGCGAGGATGGAATATAAGACGGTGATGATGGAGGCGGACGGACTATCTCTGCTGAGGACTTGCTGGCCAGTTTCTGGGCGGGCAGGTTCTTATCGATAACGCGAGGCGTCGGGCGCCGCATGACTAATCACCAACCTTCAGCGAACGGTGAAAAGTCCCAACTCCCTCGTCTCTCTCCCCCCTCCCCCTTGCCAGGAGAGAGAGACGCAAAGCCGATTGGCAAGCCGACGAGGGACGACAATCCGACAGAGCCCAAGGCATGAGGCTCCCCATCCTGCGGCGGCCGCTCCTGCAGGCCGCTGCGGC